>PVIR01008285.1:0-57221 GCA_004026965.1 Petromus typicus
CGCCAACATTTGCCGTTGGCTGATTCTGAGATGGCAGCCATTCTATGTGGAGTGAGATGAAATCTCAATGTTGTTTTCATCTGCATCTCTCGAATGACTAATGATGTTGAGCATTTCTTCATATGCTTCTTAGCTGCTCTTACTTCTTCCTCTGAAAAATATCTGTTCATTTCAGATGCCCATTTTTGAATTGGGTCATCATAGATTTTAAAGAAAAAAAATACCTAAATCTTATGACATAATGTGGAGGATTAACTAATGGTCACTCTGAAATGCCCAGCTGAACTGAGTCAGTGTGTTTCTGAGCATGGAAGTCCCATTTGAGAATTGTTGCCAGTGGCATAAAAGGAGAATGGAGAGGAAGACTATATGCAGTTGATTTTCCTGGAGAAACCTGCTGCTGTGAGTAGTTTTGCTGATACAAACTCCAGACACTATTCTTGTTAGAGGACTCTGGGTCCTCAGCGTTGCAGAGGATAGCTCCTGTTGTAAGGGGGAAGCTCAGCTCTTCACCTTGAACATGGCTTCCTGGTTCCAGTGCAGATGCCTCAGCCTGGTGTCACAGATGTCGCTCTCCACTGGAACATACTTCCCAGCTCCCTCCACTGGCCTTTGGGTCTTCCCTTTGTAGATCCTTGATACGGACTAGGACTAGCATGAGACACTGCTGTGGGCTCCTGGCCTCTGGCTGGACTTGGAGAGGATTTGCTGTGGGATTCCAGCCCTGAGCTGGATTCTTTACATCTTTAACATATGAATAGATCTCTTGCACTCTTTTGCATTTGACTTTTGGGCAACTATTATCAAATAATCCTGTATGTGTTCTGTATTATATTCTCTTATAAACCCTAACAACACACAGTTTTTTTTTTTTTTCCTGTATCTCAGAGATTGTTAACTATTTGTATGTGTCAAAGGCATGCACTTCTGTGCACAGGTATTTTAATATATGACAAAGAGAATACTTTTTTAAAGTATGGGCTTTAGCATTTTGCAAACTTCATTCTGACTATTGTCTGTGAGACAAATACACTTCCTTCTTACACAACCTGAGTTACGTAGAGTGAAAAATTAGAGATGCAGAAGACAACATCAACATCTATCTATTTCACAGGATGGACAAGAAAATTAAATGAAATAATTATGGAAAGCATTTGACCAAGCTGCTGTGCTAGGTAAGGACTCAGGAAATCAATACATTATTTGTATTAATTTCTCTTATTATTTCTCATTATGAATGCACTTTAGATTTTGATATTGGTTTTAAACACCAGGGAAGAAACCTCAAATAGATGAATTACACAGCATTTTCTAGAAGTTTCTAGAATGCAAAGATTAAATACAAGTTTTCTGCTGTCTAGCCCTGTCCTGGTTCTGATGCTTTGAGAGTCACTGAATGTATGCCATTTCATATTTCTTATATGACTTCTTGAAAATTTAGATTTCCATGCAATATTATATTCCTTTAGCTTTTTCATCACTGGACATAGTTCTGATAGCTATTTAAGTCTTCATCTGATAACTTTAATATCTAATCACTTTTGAGCAGGATTTTATTTTATTTATTTATGTGTGTGTGTGTGTGTGTGTGTGTGTGTGTGTGTGTGTGTGTGCACGCACCAAGGTTTTGATTTTATACTTCAGGCTGGCTCTGAACTCACTATGTAGCCCAGGTAAGACTCAGACTCATCACAATCCTTCTGCCTCTGCCTCCTGAGTGTTGGAATTATAGGTGTGAGCCATCACACCTGATTGCTGATGAGCATGAGTCATCATGCCCAGCAAAGTGGCATAAGGTTACCGGGGACAGAACTCGGCACATTGTGCTTGCAAGGAAGACACCAGAGCCACTGAGCTAAATCCCCAGCCTAGGTCTTTATTGTTTTTTAAAACAGAATTATATCATTCTATTTCATTATATCTGCGCAACTGTGAATTGTGTCCCAAATATCATCATATGGTGGGTACTCTGGGTTTTGGTATAGATCAGGAAAGAGTGTTGATATTTTTGTCTCAGAAGGCAAATAATTTGGGTGGATTCTAACATCAAACTATCACTCTTAGTAGATAAAATGGAGATTCTGTTAATTTCTTTTCACTGCTCTAGTTTGTTTCATGCTTGATGGTTCAGGAACTACTCAGGGATACAGACATAATTTAATTATAGACATTGGGGTTTCACATTTCTGAATATCTACTTTCTAGAGATTTCCTGATAGCTGTGCTTTCCCAAACTGCCCGGTATTAGGACCAGAAGAGTTGGGGGTTTCCATTGCAGCTTTGGTCAGATTATATTTTTTTACTATTATCAGAATGAAAGCCATAAGAAACAGTCAAATATTTCAAGTAGTTTCTTCTTTCAAATTTTGCAACTTTTAAGAATCCTCCTGCTATAGTTCACAATTTAGTATAATTGTTTATTTAAAGTTATCTGTGAGAGGGTTAGATTATATTGATGGTAACGAGGTCACTGGCTTACTTTTTTCTCATTAGCAACATGAGGCAGCAAAGGTAAACAGAAACAGTTTAAAAGCATCTTTCTCCCACTTTTATCACAGTCAGACTATCGGAGTCAGGGAAGTTCTAAACTACTCACTCAGGTGTAAGGTTTAGTAATCATACACCTTCACCCCAGCAGTTTACAATCCAGATTCAACTCTCTATGAAACGAAAGTCTGATCTTAAAGATTTTAAAGAAAAAGCCTGCATGACGCTTTCGGGGGACATCTAAACACAAACCATACCAGACACAACGGATGCAAAATTGCCTTCAAACTTCTAACATTCAAGTTTAGAAGATTACTGTCTTTAGGGCTGGGGATTTAGTTCAATGGTTCCGGCACCTGTCTTGCAAGCCCAAGGTTCGATCCCCGGTATCCACATACAATACTGGGTGTGGAGACTCACCCCAGCAGCAACCAGTACCACATACCACAGTGCCGGGCGTGGTGGCTCATGCCTGTAATCCCAGCACTCGGGAGGCAGAGGCACGAGGATTGCTGTGATGTGAGTTTGAGGCTGAGCTCAGGGCCAGCCTGAACTACAAAGCAAGATCCTGTCTCAAAAAAAAAAAAAAAAAAAAAAAAAAAAAAAAAAAAAAAAAAGAAGAATACTGTTTTAAAACTTTCAGCTGTTCTACATAAAAGCTTTGAAACAAATGTTTGTTTTTTTTTTAATCTTTATTGGTACATTAAATATACACATCATGATTGCATTCTATAATGGGGATTTGTACCAGTATAAGACACAACTTAATTCTCGTTTTTTCCCATAGCCCTACCCACTCTACCACCCCCCCATATACATAAAATTCATTTCCTTACTTTTTTGTTACAATCTCAACAATTTCCCCTTTCACCCTATTTTACATTGAGCATTTTCAATTTCACAATATATAACATACAATGAAACAAGTGTTTTATGTATCCTTTTGATTTTCTATTCTTACATTTTAAAAATCTAAATCTGTGCATTTAAAGATACAAATTGATCATGTTAAAATCTGTTTCAGTTTATCCTATTTCCATATAATTAAATTACACATCAGTAGGCTTTCTGTCTTTGTTGTGTAACTTTTTTGTAGTTTCCTTTTTTTTTTTTTTTTTTAGGTTTTGTGAGACAGGGTCTCACTTTGTGGTTCAGGCTGGCCCTGAGCTCAGCCTCAAACTCACATCACAATCCTCCTGCCTCTGCCTCCCGAGTGCTGGGATTACAGGCGTGCGCCACCACGCCCGGCACTGTGGTATGTGGTACTGGTTGCTGCTGGGTGTGGGATCTCCACACCCAGTATTGTTATGTGGTTACCTACCGGGGAATCGAACCCGGGTCCTTGCGCTTGCAAGACAGGCGCCGGAACCACTGAGCTAACTCCCCGGCCCTGTAGTTTCCTTTTTAATGGAAAAACCTGTGTGTTTCACATCATGTCAGGTAACACTGTCAACGGTACAGTTCAGTGCCTGCCTGTCCATTAGGTAGGATGGACTGTTGGGTTTTTTGAGTCAAAATAACTGATTTTAGGTTGATGCTAATTTTATTTGCTTAGTGCAGACTTAAACACATATAAAACTTTAAAAATGTTCTTCCTGCTGCTCATTTCATATACCATTAACTTTTGTAACTTTGCAAAGATAATTTAAGGGGAGAATTGGACAGGCATTGAAGCAGTCTTCCCCGACACATTTTACAAAACACATTGAGCTGAGTCTGAAAAAGATTCCCCACAAACATTAAAAAATACCTTAACATTGATTTTTTTCTTGATCTACAATATTAAGAAATAAGAGTAAAATATAACTAATATATATCTATATACTTATGTTTATACATGATGTGTGTGTGTGTGATTTCTATCACTGTGACAAAATACCTAAGAAAATAAACTTTAAAAGAGAAAAGGTTTATTTTGGCTTATAGTATCAGCCTCTGGTCAGTTGGCTCTACAGTTTTTAGGCCTCTATGAAGCAGAACACTGAGGTGGGTACACAAGGTGAAGCCAAGTGGCTGATTTCACAACAGTCAGGAAATAGAGAAAGACACCGGCTGGGTCCCGACATCCCCTTCAAAAGTACCCTTTGAACCTTTGGAACTCCTTTTAGGCGCTGTCTCGAAAAGGTCAGCTATGGCCAGCCCTCTCACACATGGTTCACTTGGGTACATTTTCGGTACAGACTACAGCAATACATTAAGATTTTGAAACTGACTTATATTTAAAAAATACTAGATATTAAAATCAAGATTATATAAATATAAAAATCAATTTCTAAAAATATGCATGCAACCTCTTCATAAATATTTCTTTTATAGTCTGAATCTTGATAATGTTCTACTAAAACATACCTGAAGTTATTCAAGGATTTGTTATATCTCTTGCAACTAACAGGAATTTGGCAATTGTGAAATAGAAGAAAATATTTTTATATCTTAAATATTTTTGAGATACAAAAAATACTTTATATATTGTAAGTAGGAGTACATGAGCAAATTATTCATTATAGAGTAACATTATTTTATTGTGATGCCTTCCCTAAAATATAAATGAATCACTGCTTCTTCAAGAACTTATAGGAGATCAAGAGTATACTAAGAATACTTTATTATCACGCCAGGGATTTAGCTCAGAGGCTCCGGTGCCTGTCTTGCAAGCACAAGGGCCCCGGATTCAATCCCCTGGTAACCACATATAATACTGGGGTGGAGATCATGCCCAGCAGCAACCAGTACCACATACCACAGTGCTGGGCATGATGGCTCACGCCTGTAATCCCAGCACTCCAGAGGCAGAGACAGGAGGACTGTCATGTTGTGAGTTTGAGGCTGAGCTCAGCACCAGCCTGAACTACAAAGTGAGACCCTGTCTCAAAAAAAAAAAAAAAAGAAGAAGAATACTTTATTATTAATACTTTATTGTGTTAAATATATATTACAAATAGAATATGCTATACATCTGATTGAGAATGTGTTTCACTAATATAAAAGGAAAAAGATAATAGTCATAGAACAGAAATAAAGTTCTCGGATCCTGCAGTAATTTAATTTAGATGTGCCACAGATATTCCATGACCTTTTTGTTTTGCAAAAGGAAAGGCTAAACAGTTTGAAGACAGTAAATTTCAGATATTCTATAGAAACAGAAAATATTAGCATCCTGGAATCATTTTTATCCCTGGCCCATTTTCTGCCCACTGGAAAAAATTGCACTGTTTTTCCTTGTCCAAAGGACATACAAAAAAATTCTTTCCATTATTAGGTCCAGTCTTCAACACTGTCCTCATGATAGAGCGCTTGCCATGGTTGCAGAAGGGAAAGGACAAATCAGCCCACTAGGAGAAAAGAAAAGAAGACTGTAAAGCTTCCCGGGAGTTGGAGTGACATGCAAATGAGGCCTAAGCTGGGGTCATGGTGTCTTCACTGCTGCTCTTAGTAATTCTACGTTGTTAAACAGACCCAAGCCATTAGTTGTTGTCCTTTAAAAAAAAAAGCCTATTTCTTAAAGAAGCATCCCTTAGAAATTTGTTTGAGTCATAGGAAAATTGTCATAATTCTGAGTTTTCCGTTACCTAATGGCACATTTACAAAGGTTCCTTCTCATTATTAAGAGTAAATGAAACCTTGCCATGATCCTTGCCATGATCACCAGTGTCTCTGCTGCAGGTTTGTTTCAGGTAAAAGGATAATATAACAAATTCATTACAACTTTTCATCCTAAGCTTCCTTAATCTCTTAGGCAAAGAAAGAATCCAGTCAGGGTAAGTCAGGCAGATTCTACTCTCTTATTCTTATTTCTGTTCATTTTAGCCTCAAAACAGATATGATAGAAGACATTATTAACAATCTATAATATTTGTTTCATTCTATCTATAAAGACTTACAAATTTAGTAGGATGGTCACATCTTGTTTAAGAGAGAGATCTAAAATCACTATCAACTCTTCCCTAGGAAATTCTTTAAGAAAGATATCATGATGAAAAGAGATATTTCATTTCTCCAGCCAGTCTGAGATCTTTTGTTTCTACACTAAAATTATCAGTATTTTCTTGTTTTGTTTAAATATTGCATGAAGTTGGGAAAATATGTATTTTAAACATTAGACTCACTTGCACTATGGTGACACATTTGTACCTTGGAGAAGTATAGAAAATAAAATTAGTAAAGGGACCCAGATTCTTGTCTCCTACATCAGATTCATCCTTCATGACATGCTCATACACTGAGAAGGCAGAAGGAAGCTCCTGTAGCTAAATCTGGTCAAGCTTGTGCAGTAGGATTCACTAAGATCATTGTAAAGCCAAGGAGTGTACATTTTTTTCTCATGTATCTCTATCCAGTGTTTAGGCCAAAGCTCTTGATGTAGCACTGAACTGAGGATAGCGAATTCTTATCTTAGGTTAGTAACCATGTGAGTACTACTGATACATGTTAGTCACGCCATACCTTTCTATCTTTATGACTTGAGGAACATTTTTACAAATATGTTAATCTGTCATTACAAATATGATATACTCTAGGAGTCTAATGGCTATCTTATCATAATTATTTTGCTGAAGCTCTGAAGTCTATGTTACTCAACTTGCAAGAGTTTGACTGATTACTAATATGGTCTCCTAACATGTAAAGGTAAAACTGAAAAAACAGTGCTCTTTGTTATATTTTAATAACCAAAATTCATTTACCCATAGTAAGGTTGATAAATCTTGTACATACTTTGAAAAATCCACACTGTGCTTCTCTGGGAAGTGGACAGGCATAAAACTGCCTTCCTTTGTTTTCACCGTCCTTCCTCACAACCCGGAGAACACAGAGGCGGTTATGTTTACTGCATCGAGGACTGCCAGCATTTAAGGCACATGGACCATCTGCCACACTAGCTTGAGGTTCACTGGAATGACAGATTATAAAAGAACTATGTCACAATAGTGTCAAAGGGTCTTTCACAACACTTTACCTCTACATATGTGAATTTTGCTCATAGGTAGAAACTATACCAGAAAGTTGATCACGGTCAACACAAATTTTGTCTTTTAGTTCTTTCTTTTAATTCAAAACTACCTATATAAATTTAACATAACTTACATTTTTTAAATAATAAAAACGGCTGAGTTGCATATCCAGTACATTAAATGTTGCTATCATTCCTGATACTGGGTTCTTTTACCTAACATTACAATATAGTCATTTCAATTTTCTCTGAAATATTTTCAAGTCTAGCCCCGCTCTACTCCATAAAACAGTGAGAATTAGTGTCCTCTAATTATTTTCTTGGGTATAGAAATGCCCATTAGTGGATCTGACAAGGCCATGCAAATCACTCTCTCCACTGTCCACTTAAAAGACAATTTTCTATGCTTTTCTTTGATCAAGGCCACTGAAACAGTCGTCAGCAGGAAACAGCCTGCCTGGAAGAGCAGCAGCGTAGATTCTGTAAACCCAGTAGAACAGCTTTATCTCCCACACAACTGGAATCAAGAGCATCTGGAGGTCATCCCGAGAGCACGAACAAAGCACAAGACATGATCTTGCACTCTAGCATTGGTGAAGAATTTTCTCTTTGAAAAGGAGCTTCACCATTATTTTCATGTGTTTTGCATAAGCTCACTAATGTTGTTATAATAGATTTCTGATAACCTAGTAGGCACAGTGACATTATGTAAAACTGGAAGCCGGGAGAGGAGCTCAGTGGTAGAGCCCATGTCACATACTTAACGTGCTCAGAACCCCGTGTTGTGTCAGCTCCAGAACCCAGTGCTCAGAACCCCTCAGCTCCAAACTCAAAATAAATTAGAGAAAACAAACAAGCAAACAAACCCAGAAGTCCCTCTCACTATTATTCCTATTTTTAAACTTTTTAATGATAAAATAGTTCATTCTTTCTCAGGTTTGAGGAAATTTCTAAAGGGTAAAACATTACTCATGAATAATTTTTTTTTTTACTCATGAATAATTTTTAAAAATTTAAATATCAAGCATATTCTTCAGGCTTCCTAAAAATAAATTTTTCAGAATACTTTTCTTTTCCTACAATGATGTCTCAGGGCATCATATGTAATTGACATTTCCAGAGAATGTGATCTTTTGTGGTGAGATTGGTTTAAGCTTATTTAATTTATATAAAGGAGATGATTAAATGTATTGCTTTAAAAGTGTTTGCTAGGATGGACTTAAACATCCTTAGGGCTGTTCCTGAAGCTGTTGATAGCAGTCATTTATAAAATAAAAGCAGCTGCAGGCACTGTTAGTGAGATCATTATAAATTAACATTTCACCAGCCACGATTCTGTTTGTGGCTCTTTCAGGACGGAATATGGCAATAGGTACTATCAGATCCAAAATATGAATGCTGAGGAACAATGAGACTTTCTTTTCCACAACCCTGTCTTTCACCAGCTGCGTCTGAGAGGTTACGTTAAAACTTCAAGAAAAGTTAAATATCTGGGTGACTGTACAGAATTAAAGAGATTTCAAAATGAAAGTGATTTCATAAACAGTGTTCAAAGACATTTTAAGGGATAAATATTAATATTAAAAATGAATCACACAATGCTGATTAAAATATACATGTGGAAACTTGTTTTCTATATGATTAAAAGGTGTCCATATTTGGCACCTGTTAGTTCTAACCCACTTCCTTCAACCTGGAGATCTTCTGGATTCCACCCATCTGGGAAAAGTGTAGATTATTTACTACTAAATTTTTCCTGAGAGAGGAAAGCCAAAGGTAGGGATCAGGGCAAAAGGAAGGACTCCAGTTGTCTTCCCGCAGGTTCATTTCTGTCTTTCATTCTGCTTCTGCCTTGGTGTAAAGTCAAAGAAAAAAACTTGTCCTATGTTCTTTAATCCTTAGTATCAGAGTGTGTTCCACCCCCCAAAATCATTACTGTCCTTCAAAGCACCTTACAGATACAAGTGTGTCCCTATGTCCAGATCCCTATGAATAAATCTCCATATTAATAAGATTCTCAGGTGATTCTCACACACACACACACACACACACACACACACACACACACACACACACACACACACACACAATGTTATGAAGCACTAAGTTAATGCATCCAAGATACTTGATGCCACCTGTGATCACACAGTTTTAAATATGCATGACTAATCTTAATTTTATGACAAAGCATTATCTGAGATAATTAAATGTTCCGTTTGATTGAGAACATTTCAGATCTTCTTTGTTTCAATCATTATTTGAAAGCTTTCTAAAATATAGCAGAGTGCTATCTTAAGTAAATTCTGCATAAAGAATAAACTCTGTTGATCAGTATCATCATTTTGAAAATTGATTTATAAGTAGTAAACATTTTTGGATAAATTAAAACACATTAAAACAAAAGAAACAAAAGAAATTAAATGATTTATCCTGCATGTTCCCATGTGGTTCTGAGTTCAAAAGGCTTAAGAACTCCACAAGGGTAACCCCAAAACAAGTCCAAGGTATCACTGTTGTGCAAGTGATTATTGGTAGACCTTCCACACTTCTAATGGCAAAGGATATAAAGAAATGCTAATGTTCTTCATAGCATCCTTTCCTTCTTCCACGTGAGCATTTTTATCAACTCAGGAAAAAACATTCAACCTAGATTATACACTTTCTTTTTTTTTTTTTTTTTTGTCTTTTTTTGAAGTAGAGATCGAACTTAGGACCTTGCACTTGCCAGGCAGGTGCAGTGCCTCTCAGCTAAATCCTTATTCCTACATATACTTTCTTTAAAAATGTATCCCTGTTTTGCTCTGTGTTTACCATAATTGGATCAAAGATTTAAAACTTTTTAGTGGTTATTCTAAAGTCTTAAAATAGCTTCACTTATCTAGTTTATAATCCAGTAGTTGGATAACATTCAAGTGCATCTAAAGACCAATCCCAAAATACACCTTATCAACATAGCATATATGATATAGTGATGTCATCAGTAATTAAGAGAACAAAAGTCAGACTAATTACCATATAATTATTAAAGAAAAAATAAACTGGCTATCAAATCTGAGTGGACCACCTGCTTTAATAGCATTATGTTGTGATCTTCTTCTAGGCCGCCTGTCTGCAAGATGAACACTGTAGCTGCCAGACAAGGAGAAAAATGAAATAAATGACAGTAATTTGCAATTTATTCCTTGTAAAGTAGCTGGGTGCAGAAGGGCTGCTGGGTGAATTTATTTCGTCACTTGACTTTTATTCTGCTAGTTGATCTTGATTGATTGTGGAGTCTCACTCCCGGTGTGCTCATATTCAGTACATACACATGGCTGTAGCATTTCTAAGTAACACTGTGCTCTGTGATTAATCATATGATTCTATCACTAATGGCTTATGAAGAAATCATTTAAATTTAAGGTTACATTAATGTTTTTTTAAATCCCTAATTCATTAGTTAAATTGTCAGAGAATTTTTTTTAAAGCACTAAGGAAATAAAACTATGCCAAGATATTTCATCTGGCTACAACAAATGGCACAATATTTTAAATTGATCACTTCCATTCCTTTCCACTTAAATCACAGAAGAGAAAAGCTGTTCAAAAGTGATTTTCTTCTACAGGGTGGCCTCCTAACTCAGACTCTTCAGTAGCTCCTTTATGATTATCACAAGACATAAATTAGGGTTAAAGTAAAAAGTTGTATTTATCCAATTAGCCTACAAGTTTGGTCCCCAGAGCATAATCCAAATAGGAATATCATTTTTTCTGGAAAACTGTCACCATAAATCAATTATCATAAATAATTATGAACAAAATATTTTCAAATCAGTCAAAGATAGGCCAACAGAACTAATTGATGGCAAATTAAAACCTCAGACAGGAATATCCTGTCCCAGAGATATCCATACACTATGGAAAATCTGTCTCAGATTTGTTATGAATTATGCCTTTGATTTAGAGTTTTGTGTAGGAGTATAGAGTAGGTAGTCCCTTATTCCACTCCCAGCAAAAGACTCCCCATCAGCAAAGGAACAGCTCATCAGAGCAAAATCTACTCATTAGAATTCCATGTGAGCTTACTTTATATTCCACCCAAGGTGACTCTGCCTATCTTTGACTGGCAAGAAAAGACATACATGGGAATAAGATCTTTCATTCACATGTCATATGCTCTTCATTTAAAAATGCAAGATAGACGGCACCTGCTTTTTACAAAAAAAGAAGCTTCAGAAACCAAATCATAGAGAAATGTCTTTTTCTGATGCAGGGATAAAATCAGTTATGCTGGAGGAAGCCTACTTAGATGCATGAAAGGAAGTGGGAGGAAGGACTCCCAACATTTGTTAATAAAAGGAATGACACAATGTATTACAATTTCTGCATCTCAGTTAACAGCAACGGGGGATATTGTTGATATAAGGCTGGTAATCTTGTGAGACATATCAGGCCTGGGAGTGTTTATTAAATGGAATTACAAGGTTTTGAGTGCAGATACAAAAATAGGGTGTTTGCTTTTTAGGACTTTTTTTTGAAATAAGAATAACACCCCACATTGCTGATTGAGATGCAGTTGTAGTTGTTCACAGAAATATCACTAGTTTTGAATAACAAACATTTACTAAATTTTTGTGAATAATAGCTTGCTTTCCACAAGAATACCATCTTTCATTGGAAGAACTACAAATGATCTTTGACTTGCAATGATTCTGCTTAGACTTTCCTAATTCTATCATGATTGTGAAAGCAATAAGGCATTAAGTAAAACTGTACTTCGAGTTTTGAATTTTGACCTTTTTTTAGCCCTGTGATAAGCTCTATAATGTCTTTTGATACTAGGAATTGGCAGTGAAACTCAGCTACTCGATCACTGAGGAAATAATAAATACTCGATATTATTCTATGATGCTAACTTATGTTCTGTAAGCTGGATGGATTAAATATATTTTTCAACTTAGGACACTTTCAACTTATGATAGGTTTAAAATGCTAATGGTTACTGATAACAGAGATAATTATGGGTGATTTAAAATTTTCTTTATACTTGCCAGTATTTTCTAGATAGTCTGAATAGAACATGTATGTAGTTAATATCACAAAAAGTAACATTTTATAGGTGCAAGAAAATTAGTTTTTAAATTTTTTCCCCCTAGTTTCTAATATGATACGCTTGTTTAAAGAAAAGAAAATTACTATCATAGTTTTCAGGGTTTCATTTGTCTTACCAAATCAATTCAGTTTCCTTATCAATGAATATTTGTGCCTTCTTAAAATGTATGCAACATAAATACCTTAAAGATCTTAAAAATATCTTAAAACAAGCTTAGTGCAAATACCTTAAAGACCATGGTTAGAAGCATCATACCTGTTAGAAAATCCAGTGTTGCAACTTTTGAGGTCTGGTGTTGAGTAGTGGGTTGTTTTCAATTTTTTATGTGCTGAACTAAATAATTCAGACCGAGAGCAGACTGTAGGAGATATGTTTACTTTGTTAGATACTTGAGTTATATAGTTTGTTCTTTCCTTGGAGGGATGCCATGTATCTTGAAAACAAACGTTTGTAGGAAGAGAGTTTCGAAATTCCCCATCTGGTATCTGGATTTGGCTTTCTTTTCTCTTCAAAGTGTTGGATTTATTGCTAAAATCAGTCAAGACAAGAGTTGTAGTTCCAAATACAGTTTTCCTGTTGATTTTCACTTCTGCATGTGCTTTCCCAAAGCTATTACAAGGGTACTTCACTACATCGTGTAAGATAATAGAATTTTCTTCAGTCTTGAATACTGAATCTGAAAGGAGAGACAAGTTATTTTGCAGTATTCTTAATAATTATTTGAAATATTTTATTCTATCATCTGTCTATCTATCATCTATCTATAATCTATCTGTCTCTCTGTCTATCACCTATCTATTATCTATCTGTCTATCTATCTATCTATCTATCTATCTATCTATCTATCTATCTATCTCTACATCTACTAATGTAGGATTAGTTACCTAGGACAAGTTATAATTAACCGTCTTCTAGTTAGGAAGTAAAGTAATATGTAAAATACAAAGTTTGACAGTTTATACATGCCCAGATATGAAGGTAATAAGGGCTTATATTTGCTTTGTATTATGTTTAAGCATTTGAAAAGTTAGTCAGCTATCATTTTGTTAATATTAGGCAAAACATTAGAGCAGTGTTAATGAAGAAATGATATCCCAGTTAGAAAGTTTACAAAGACTTAATATTTATTAAATATAATGCTTTAACAAAATACTGTAGAATCTAGACTCTGTACTATATTTTAAACTACAGTGAAGAAATATGTCTTTCATACTCAGACAAATTAACTAGAAAAAGTTATGAGACTCGTAAAGGCATTTAAGAATGTTGAAATAAATGTGGAAACTGAAGATTGGTTTCCTGAGGGCTCTTTCTGTTGAATGATCGTAAAGAAGTAAAAGAAATAGGAGGTACAGTCCCTTCGATGGTCAGAGAAGCTGTGCAAGGGGTGATGTCTGCCATGAAGGCCCAGGGAACAAAACGCGATGTGACAGTGAGCAAAATGTAGGGGTCCATAAGTCAAGGATGAATGTTCTCTTTTCTAATTGAAGAAAGAAATAACACTTTGAGAACACAATAGAAGCTGCATCAATGAGCTGGTTTCTTAATCACAGGTTTCCTCTGAGGTTTTGCATTCTCGGAACGCATGAAATTGTGAGCTATAAAGAGTTATTTTGAAGGATTTCAATGAAATCAGTACAATTGTCTGGGTAAAGATTTTAATAACAAGGGGTAGAAAGGATAAAGAAGAGGAAAAATTCAGCATTTTTCAATTCCACCTGCAAAGATATTCTTACAGAAATCCTCCCTTTCAATTTATGAAACACTTGGACTGAATAACAAACTCGAAAGTTGCTGAAATCTGCATAAAACAAAGCTTTATTGAATAATTCATTAGAAACAGTAGAGAACAGATGCGATCATCTCGGTTTTTTGAGATACAAAGACTCACACTGTTTTAGCACAAGCATGTTTTCACTCCTTGTTAAAAACTATTTTCAACAGAATACCAGCACGGTTTCCATGCAAAGGCAAGCAATTCCTTTAGACCTTAGAGAAAGAAAGCACTTAGTAAAAGTATGAAGACAGTGATATACCTGATTTGGTATAATCAATGATCTTAGAAATGAATACAAAATAAGAATTTAGTCTTACCAGCAGGCTTTGAGGTCAAGCAAGCATCACATGTCTCAGCAGAGGGCTTATTTACTAGGGTACAGACCAAGCAGCTCCATTGCTCTTCTGATTTCCGGCCTACTGAGTCAATCAGATTTTCTCCCTTGCGAGATGTCCACTCGATTATAGTATTTCTAGTGGGAAGTTTGCTAGAAAACAATTTTTACAAAATTATTATAAAATTATTATACAATAAAATTATTATAAATTACTTATTTTTATAAATTCTGAGTATTTTAGAAACTATTACAATACCACTAATACCCCAATACTATTTATTATTGCTTTTGTCATAACAAACTATTAGATAACATTTTTTTCTTACTCAAATAAATGTTTTATTTTTAAAGTTGAATTCTTTACTGGTACATTTCATATATACATCATGATCACACTCAACAATGAGAGTTTGTACCAATATATGATATTGATATGATATATGATATTAGTATTTACTTTTTCCCATTCCCTTGTCCACTCCACAACCCTTTGCCCCTTATATACCTAACTTTTGCTTCTTTGTTTTACTATTTGAAAATTTTTATCTTGAGTGTTGCTGACTGCTAGAAAATTAGAAGTAAATAAAAGTACTTACTTAGATTGTTTAAAAAAACCCAAAGTATTTGATATAATAGGATACATGCTGCAAGTAAGATCAGCAATCCTCCTGCCTCTGCCTCCTGCATGCTGGGATTACAGGCGTGAGCCACCATGCTCAGTACTGTGGTATGTGGTACTGATTGCTGGTAGGCAAGATGCCTGGCATTGTTGTATGTGGTTACTGGGGATCGAACCTGGGTCCTTGCACATGCAAGGCAAGCGCTGGAAGCACTGAGCTAAATCCCCAGCCCCTGCAAGTAAGATTTAAATAATAATCTTCAAAGCAAAATTAAACTATGTTCTTCAACTGAATCAAGAAAAGCTACTGAGAAATTAGAACACTGAAAATAAAATTAGAAAAAAATTTACATTACTTTATTTCTTTGAAAAAATTCTAGGAACTAGCATTTTATGGTATTTATAAGCACTTATCAATTAGTCCTTTATAATGATGAAAAAAGATATTTATTCTTGTGCTAGTTCTCTTCATAAAAAATGATTTCCTATTTTCTAATCAACATTAGATATCTGAGATTAGTAAACAAGCCATAAACCAAGTCATGACTTTTGGCCACAGATGTAAATCAGTGAAGTTCCTCATTGCCATTTATGTTATCCAGAATGCCTTTTTAGAAGTCTGACATAGTCCTGCTCTCCAGGACACATGTGTAGTTCTCTAGAACACGTCATGTGGTTAAGCAATCATGGTGATCTTCGGATTTCTGTCATGAATCTAAGCACTAATATTTTTAAAAATGCCCTTCCAAGTAAAGCTATATATCTTACATTTCAGAACTTGAGTTCTTTGACTTTCAAAGGTAGCCTTGACTTCAGTAACACTTTGCTCCTTACATGATTACACTGGTTTTAAAAGTCAGGCTTGTCTGGTAAAATAACAAATAGCATAAGAATATCTGAAAGTAAGATACATCTCATTATGATTCTCTTATCTTTACTTACCTTGACTTTTAATGAACTCAGTATTTCTTATTCCTGCAGAACACCAGATCTTCTATAGAATTTGTTTACCTGACCTAATTCCTGCCCTCTACAATTCTGAAAGGCAACAGGCTGTATTTATTCAGGATTAAATAAACACAACTTAAATGACCTTCATATTTCAACTTTTTCCGACTTTTCACTATTTTCTTCCTCTTTCATTCTGTAGATGTCACTAATAAGCTTTATTAGCATTGTACATTTTCCCAGCATTGGGTGTTGAGCCCAGGATCTCATACATGTTAATCAGCTCCTGTACAATTGTCTTTTTAAAAATTACCATCTTTTAATTTTTGAGTTAGGATCTTGCTAAGTTGCCTAGACTGGCCCTGAACTTGTGATCCTCCTGCCTCAGCCTCTTGAGTATCTGGAGTTTCATATGTATGACACTGAACCCCAGTACAAAGCTACTACTGTTGTTACATAAATATAGAGGATTTGAACTTATTTTCCTTATTGTTCCATTTCTTCATAGCCCACTGAAATTCTTCCCAATTTGGATAAGTAATAGAAACCTCAAACTTGATGTGCTGTAATAGGCATCAAAATGGCCTCCTAGGTAACAATTCCAGGAAACAATAAATTTGGGCTACTGCAGAGGTAATTAAGGGTCTTGACCTAGGGTAATTTTCCATGTGGTTCCTTAGTCCAGTCACAAATGTCCTTATTAGAGAGTCGTGGAGGGAGATGACTTGATACACACAGAAGAGAGTGTACTAAAGCAAGGGCTGGAGTGATTGGACCATATGACTATAAATGCCAGATGAAGCGAGGGATGGATTATCTCCTAGCATCAGCAAAAGCACCCCCATGAACACACTTTAATTTGGGTCCTTAGCCCTCCCTCTCCTTCCAAAATAGCCCATAATTAATGACTTCTTGCCATCCGGGTCACTTTCTTCTCTTCATCATCCACTACCTGTGTTCCTATCGAGAGCATTGAGGTTGCTGCTTCCTTCCAGTTACATTGTAGCCTGAATAATCCCCATAAAACACAAGTCAGTTCATGTAAAACATTTGATCAAGCCTTCCAGTGGATTCTCAGCTTGCTCAAAGTTAATACTTGTCACATTTGCTAGTGATTTTTTTCAAAATATACAAATAAATGAGTTTTTTCACACCTTTTCAAAACCCTCCACAGACCGGCCCCCTCCATTATCCTCAGAAGAGAGTGGAAAGTTCTTTCTATGGCCAGCCTGGGCACCGTCTCTGGTTCACACCTGACTTTTGGTTAGTCAACAGTCTATCTCTCCCTTAGCCAAGTTAGGGGCTTCATGATTTCCAAAATACCTTCTTGGAAAACTTTCTCTCACCTTCAGATCTTTAAAAGTTATAAATTCTTTGCAGAAATCTTGAGGGGGGGGGTTTATCTCCCTGTCTTACCTAAAACAGATGCTCTTTGTCACTTCTTATGACCCACTGAGATTGCTGTTTCTTGAGAGTACTGACCACTACCAATTGCCTGATATCTTACATATTGTTCTGATGATCTCTTCTCTTTGTAATATAGCAGTCACTGAACATTCCATGGATATAAGCTGAATGGATGAGTTCTGTACCCACATTGTCTATTGATATTGCTGTCTTGGGTTCTTCTGCCTCTTTCTTGGGCTGCTCTACTTCTGCTTCCTATTCCTCTCCTTTAAGACAGAGTCCTACTATTTAGTTCAGGATGGTCTGAAACTCACAGCAATCCTCCTGGCTCAGCCTCCTGAGTGCTGGGATTACGAGTATGCACCACCATGGCAAGCTGCTTTTCTTCTTTTGATCACCAAAGCTGACCTATTTAGAAGACTCTGTTGGACCTTTTCCACTTTTCTCTATGTATTCTCTTAGTGATTACAAATACTCTCGAATTAACCTATTATTTCAGGTTACCCTAATGTGGATAACAGAAGAGGTATAATGTACAAATGGAGCATGACAGTGTCTTTCAAGTTTCTTTGCACTTCTTCAGGGAGACAAGTTACTGGTATGGAAAACACTTGACTTTTCTTTGCCCAAATACCAGTGTGTGTTAACAACACTAATATTATCCCAAAGTTTGAGGTCAGAGGCTGAAGCAGAAGGAAACAGGTTGCAGCAGAAAGTAACATTTGCTCTGTGTACCTCTTGCTCTGCCTTTGGTGAGCCCAGGCAAGTTTACCTTCATGGCTTCCAGTCCAAGAATGGTCCCTACAGCTCTGCCGTTGGCTAAGAACCCTTTTAATTTAGACTCTAAATATGGCAACTATACAAGCTTCCTTCCAAAAGCAAAATGATCATAAGATACTCTTCAGGTCTCCTATGAGCCCCCTGATTCTTCTGTTCCCTCTATTGTCTCTGCAGGTCATGTCTGCCCTAAAACTGGACTGCAGATAGCACTGAATTCTCATTAACTGGCAACCATCTCTGAGGATGTTTCCAAACTAGATGGCTTTTTAACAAACTGAAGAGAGCATATTATTTTACAGAAACCAAAGACCCCTCTCCCGACTTCCTGCAGCTCTCCAGATGCGTTAAGGTTTTACCTGCAGACCTGCTCACATGTGTCCCCTTTCTTAAAAATCTTTTGCATGTCTCTTGTCTTGATGAATTCCTAGTCTCTATCATACTGAGCTTGAATATCTCCTCTTCCAAATTCTCTGGTTCTTCACCGATAGATTTAACTGCTTCCTCTTCTGTGCCTCCACAGCCAGTAGTATAACTCTGTTCATTTGTGAAAGTCCATCTAGGCATTCTGTATTTTCTCCCTCACTTTCCAGTTTAGACTTTGAGCACTTTGAGAGCTATATCCATTTTATTTTCTAATCCCAATACTCACCACACAGTTGATGATAAGAAGGCAATTGGAATTTTTAAAAAGATTTTAAAAATTTAAAAAGTCCGCTTAAAAGAAAAAGAGTATCTTAGCATCCCCTAAAGAAACAATACTCACACACATTACCTAATATATCATTAAGGGCCCCAAAGAAATGATGTAGGTATTTAAAATATGTTGTGTAATAAATAACAAGCAGAAAACCTGGGGACAATTCATGGTGGAACTCAGTGAGCATTTAGTAAGCGAAGGGGCTTGGATCAAGTTAAAATAAGTTAAAATCAAAACTTAAAAAATGTAGCCAGCATAAAAAGTGTAAAAATACCCATTAAAAATTAATGTAATTAATCACGGAAATGCTAAAGATAGGGGCATAGTACTGGTTTCAAGCTTTTTTTTTTTTTTTTTTTTTTTTTTTTTGAGACAGGGTCTCGCTTTGTAGTTCAGGCTGGCCCTGAGCTCAGCCTCAAACTTACATCACAGCAATCCTCCTGCCTCTGCCTCCCAGAGTGCTGGGATTACAGGCATGAGCCACCATGCCTGGCATTGTGGTATGTGATACTGGTTGCTGCTGGGTGTGATTGTGTGTGGTACACTGGGGACTGAACCCAGGTCCTTGCACTTGCAAGACAGGCGCCAGAACCACTGAGCTAAATCCTGGGCCTTGGTTTCAAGCTTTTTAAGCTATGTATTTACTTACTGTGTGGTGTGTAGTTCTTTTACTGAGCCGTCATAACTGATGCCCATGGATGAAACAAGATTAGGTTAGAAAGGAGAAGTTAGAAGGCCGAATCCCTTTTGCACTAGATGGCCCTAAATCTTAGATGTTTATTAGTCTGCTTTATGGAAACTTGAGCCTTTAAAATCTAGTTTTAAGAACTCTTTGGAATCAACAATTACATGAAAAATAACTTTGGTTGATTATTTGGAAGAGTATGGAGTTTTTAAGTCTCAGAAATTTTCAATTCATAAAAAACAAGTACAGAACACTAACCATTTATTCAGTAAACAAATAAATACTGAAAATCTACCGACTATACTTAAGGCTAGACACTGCCAAATGCAAATGAGCAAGCAAATGTACACCAGTACCGTAGTAGGAGGAGGATCTTCTGGTTCATAAAAATCAAAATCTTAAACTACTGCAATAAACATAATTAATTATCTTAGCATATCTCTGATCTCTGTGAGAGTAAAACATGTGAAGAGGATGAAAGGAATGAAACACAAAGGTGGAAGAATTTCATAAAAGCAGCTTCGTTTGTGGAGCCATGAGCCAGGATCTCCACCGAGCGTGATCCCCACGCCTCACCCCAAGAGCTTTATGTCCAGATCTAGTGTCCCTTCTTCCTGGGATTTCTGCACTGCCAACAAACACCATGATTCACATCTCTCTCTAATCATGTCATTTTGTCTTTTCCACTTACTCTTTTCTTCTGTGCTATAGTAATGTTTTCCCTGAAGAAAAATATCGTTATCCTCTCTCAGTAAATGAAGAATGTTTCAGTGCTTCACTTGATCATGCCATGCTGATGCATGAACCTGCAGGTCCTACACTCTAATATGACCCCTAACACCCCCTCTTAGATACTCCACTGCTGCTTCCAAAGCTCAAGGTATCATTACCATTTATCCCAATCTTCTCAGATTCACTCATAAAGTAAAACTTTCTGTTCTTTGGCTCTGAGGGTTTTTTTTATTGCCTTATCTTACATATCAAATCTGTCACAATTGTTGTTGACTTTCAAAACAATTTAAGTAAGGCATCATTTCCAGTGTCTTGATCCTACGGCTTGATAACCATCTCTCACCTATTATTGTATTGTTTCTTCATATGTTTTTGCTTTTTTCAATTTCCATGCTTGCTAGTGTACATGTTATAATCAACTAAAAACCATAATTCACTGCTTTAGGAAAGACATTAACCATCCCCCAATTTACCTATGATCCTTACCAACTGGTCCCGTCCTACCTGGAAAACTAGGCTTACGTGTTCACGCCTTGGAGCACGGTGCCCACTTCATGTGGCCAGAATAATTCTCATGCTTCCAGCAGCCATGCTTCTTAATGATTCACAGCTGATGGCCATGCTGTTCTATCCAATTAAATAATGTTTGCTTTCTCATTTACTTAACTCAAATTCCATTTCTTAAAGTAAATTTCAAATTACACTTTCTTTGTAAGATCCTCCAACCTTTCTATAGACATATATATGCCTCTAATATTTCTGAACTCTTGTAGCATTTGACGTGCTTCATGTCTGCAATGATAATTTTCATTTATAATCTGATACACCGCTTTGCAGCTACTTTCTATGGCTAATGTTCCTCTGAGCTGCCTTTAAGACAAAATTTACCCTTTTACCAGGGTGACTGAGCATTGGCAGAAAGGAAATAAGTAGATTTTGAGAGGATTATTGTCTCTGAAACAACAGTGAGCCAAGAGGCTCACAGCATCACAGAGAGGTCAAGTGATCAATGGGATTTTAGTCAAGTTAGCCTGGCAGAGGGGTCCCAGACTCATTCTGTGGTTGTTTTCCCAGTTCTCAAATGCATAATCAAAAGAAACGTACTCAGCAACTGGCATAGTCACCATCAATATGTTCAATAAGCAGTGTAATGTTTCATTAAGAAGCCATAAATTTTGGAAGAAAAATCTATGTTTCATAATATTATTTCTGAATGAAGCAGACTTTTGAAGATAGCTGCATTTCTGCAATTACTGACTGTTCCTGATATTTATTTTGCAAAGAAGAGTACATCTTACAGGGTGGATAACATCATCTGACTAAGAGATTTTCTACCTGAATTCAGAAATAATCTATATATCCGCTTTAGCTCCTTTTGGTTCTTGGAAGATTTTTTTTTAACCATATCCTTCCAAGGTTCAAATACTTTTTTGTTTTTTGGACAGGGTCTTGCTTTTGTAGTTCAGGTTGGCCTTGAGCTCAATCTTGAACTCACAGCAGTCCTCCTGCCTTTGCCTCCCAAGTGCTGGGATTACAAAGGAGCCACCACATACAACATTAGGTATCTAGTACTGATTGCTGGTGGGTGTGTCTCCACACCCAGCATTGTTGTATGTGGTTACTGGACATCGAACCTGGGCCCTTGCACTTGCAATGAAGGTGCCGGAACCACTGAGCTAAATCCCCGGCCCAGATACTTTTGAGTTATGTCCCTTTGTGATAGCTTGACAGTTATTCAGTTATATTCTCTGATATAAGGCTTCAAATTAACTAATTAATAATTGATATCTTACCATATGTCAATGTGTTGAGGATTTTCCTTTTGGCAGTGAGGACAGAAATATGTCATTCTGTTATTCTCCCCTAAACGACATACGATAATTCTGGAGTGGCATCGACCACAGTCAGGACGCTTGTAAACCTTACAGTGTTTAGAGATAGCAGATCTTGATTTACAGCACTTAAAAAGAAGGAAAGAAGTTATGTACAAAAAAATATTACTTGGGAGCCAGATATATTCTTGAAAGTCAACTCTGAAAACAGTCTGTTAAATCTTTCTCAATGTTTGTACATAGTTTCGGAAAATGTCTGTCAAACAAGATATGTGTGAAATAATCAAGTCATTGTGTTATAAAGTGTCGGCATTCAAAATTGCTCTTTGCATGAATATCCTCTCATTTAAATGAAATATAAAAGTTCTATATTTTATGTCTTTTGTGCTTTTAAGTTTGTCTTAAAAAGCATAGTTATATGGCTATAAGAAAAAGACTAGATTAGCTTTAAATCTGATTATTTTTAGAATGCTAAAGCTTCTCAGTTTCAATACCCCCAAAAATTTTTTCTACGGAACAATATTTTTCTTTTTTTTTTTTTTAAGGTTTTTTTGAGACAGGGTCTCACATTGTGGTTCAGGCTGGCCCTGAGCTCAGCCTCAAACTCACAGCAATGCTCCTGCCTCTGCCTCCCGAGTGCTGGGATGACAGGCGTGAGCCACCAGGCCCGGCACTGTGGTATGTGGTACTGGTTGCTGCTGGGGTGAGTTTCCACACCCAGTATTGTCATATGGTTACCAGGGATCGAACCCGGGTCCTTTCGCTTGCAAGACAGGCGCCAGAACCACTGAGCTAAATCCCCGGCCTTCTAGGGAACAATATTTAACATGACTATTTTCTTTGTTGACTTGAAAAAGGCAATATATATATATATAAACTTTATTTTTAATTGATGGTCTGCTGTACTGATAAATATATGTATACATATGTATATGTCCATCTACAGCTATGTGTGTGTATGTATGTATATAACCTTAGAGATTTACTAGAAAGAGAATAAAGATTCATGAGCTGAAAATTGCACAAACAATTTATATTAATGTAAGCAAAGAACTGAAATATTCAGTTTAATCTCGGCAGAAAATGGGCTCTTTCCTGTGGTGATTTTTCTCCACAAGAATAAATGATCCTGTGTAGTTTTAAAATAGTCGCAGTTATTCAAGGCTGATATGTGTACCAAGAGCTTCCTTAATACTTCAGGTCAACTAATAAAGATTGTTACAAACCTTCCTTTTTTTGAAATTATTGTTTAAAATACAAAATGGAATCATGTAGACAGCTTGATATCCTGTTTCTCTACTTAATGTATCCTGAGTAGTTTCCCTTTTACTACCTTCCATTTTGAGCACAGTAAAAGAATTCTGAATCCAGAGAACAGACTGTGACAGCAAAACAGACTCACTAGTCAGACTGTATCAAAAAGGTAAAATGTGTTTGACTTCCACATATGCACATATATAAAGAACCAAAATTTGCATGTTAGCAGTACTTCATTCTCAGGACAGCTTTTGTTGTCATTATTACTACCCAATTTTATAGATAAAGAAACTATAAATTTAAACACTTCCTATCTAATCTAAATCACAGATAAGTGGCAAATTCAAAACTAAAGTCTAGTTATTCTATTGTATTTTTATCGCTTTATGGTTTTTGTATTTTACACCTCCAAAAAATAGAGTAAGAATCTAAAGAAAATGCTAGCACGATTGTTACTCAATTTAGTCTAAAACTAATTTAATATAAGCACAGGCAAATTTGGACTGACCTCTCACCGAGAATTTCAAGATGTTAATTTTGCCCATAAAGTGCCCCTCTCCTTTATTGTACCTCTAGTCTCCTGCCACTAGATGGCTATATACGGCTTTATCATTTTGGGGGCAATCACAAGGGAAATCGTTGACATTTAAATATTTGAAAATTTTGGTTCTTACCCTATAAAAGAGAATGCTGAAGTCGCGCACCATCTTCACAAGATGATGGGTCTGTTCATTTGTTAGTTGAAACACCTAAACATGGAATAATAACACCATAAGTGCCACTTGCGAGTTCTGTTAAAGACAACTGTAAGCAGATTTAAAATGCATGCCTAGCTTCCTGAACTCTGCTTTTCATATATCTAATATAATTAATGAACTTTATTTTTAATTAATAGTACTACTGTACCGTTAAAGATATTATTCCTATTGATATATTTTAATTCTAAATTCAAATATTTTAAAATGTTCTATAACAGATACCTTCAAAGCCCCAACACTATCAGCTACCTGAAAAGCCTTGCTAGATTTGGAATAAGATAAATAGAAATTTAAAAAATAGAAAGGAGTGAAAACTAGCCAGAGGAATAGATGATCATCTAATGCTTTTAATGTGAAGTGCTGAAAAGATACAAACATAGATTCTGGTTTTAATGTGAAATAAATTTAAACACTTGGCAGGACTCAAAAGACTTTACTGAAGAATATTTCTGTGACAAAGTGTGGTGTGAATCTCAGAGTTATTTTTGCAGAATTAATTACCATTTGGCCCACATGTTTTCAATGATAATTCTGAAAGAAACACTGCCTGATGCCTTGTATTTTTTGTGTTTTTGAATACACACATATACTCTTAGACACATACATATACATAAAAATTATCAGGGACTAGAAAACTGAAAATTATTTGATTGGCATAATCATTCTAAAAGTATTATAAACATTCATCTATATAACTTTTAAAACATATATTTTAAAAACATTCATTTTTTAAGTATCTTGTATACAAGCAGGTCATACCTAGATGTAAAACTATTATTCTTCCATAAATGTGCCTATCCTATTTAGAGCCTAAAGACTAAACTTCAAAAATGTCAGAATTTGTAATTTTGCAGACATTACAGATAAATGATCTTTTACTAGATGAATGGATGAGTGAGTGTACAGATTTAAATCAAATCCTTAGCTAATCAAGGATGACATTGATGCTACTCTTGTTTTTGGTTTTTTTTTTTAATTTCCAGAGAGATGTAAGTGATTTTAAAATGTTCATTCATATTCATAGCTGGGCATGGAAGTACATCTCTAATTCCAGCACTCTCAGAAGCTGAGGCAAGATTGCAAGTTCAAGCCCAGTTGAACAATGGGCAGTTTGTTGATTTAGTACTAAAAAGAAAGAAAGAAATAGAGAAAAATAAAAACTGTATTCTGCTAAAAAAATTGTTTAATTATTGCTACATTAAACCAAAATATTTGTAATTTCTAAGAGCAGAACCTACTTCAAAATTATCAACTTGGGCCGGAAAGTTAGCTCAGTGGTTCCGGCGCCTGTCTTGCAAGCGCAAGGACCCGGGTTCGACCCCGGTCACCACATACCATACTGGGTGTGGAGATTCACGCCCAGCAGCAACCAGTACCACATACCACAGTGCCGGGCGTGGTGGCTCATGCCTGTAATCCCAGCACTTGGGAGGCAGAGGCAGGAGGATTGCTGTGATGTGAGTTGGAGGCTGAGCTCAGGGCCAGCCTGAACCACAAAGTGAGACCCTGTCTCAAAAAACCTAAAAAAAAAAAAAAAAATTATCAACTAGTTTTTGTTAAAACTTAATTTTTACTGATTTAGATTTTACCAAATCATTTAGAAGTATGCAAAAGAGAGGTGTTTTTAGATCTACATTAAAAATAATCTAGCTAATAGTAATTTTATAAAGTAGTTTAGTTCATAAGAGTAGTGGAGACGATATTTAGTTATTTGAGTAAAAGATAATTTAGCTGACCGTAACAGCCCTGGATGAAAAGTCTGATAGGACTTCTTCTGGAAAGTAAAATATTATATATTCTCCCTGCATTCAGTTTACAATCTCTCTGACCTTCTCAGAACTTTATTCTACGCATCATCGCTCTCTTGTCTGCAACTTTCACATCTTTCTCTTCCAGTTGTCTTTTCCAGCACCAATATATGAATAAGTTCAGATCTCTGCAGCTGAAAAATAGGAGAAAACCTCCAAACTCACAAGTCCATTCCTTGTCCTGGCATGTCTTCTAGCAGTTTCATGTTTTTGTTTTTATGTCAGTCTAAGTATTTTGTGACTTCAGGGTGCTAACATATGTTCTCATCTGCTTGCTAATTGCTTAGTCCTGAGGCTGCCCTGCTACTTGAATTCAGATCTTATTATTCCCTTGAGACAGGATTTACTACCATCACCAATGCTGGAATAATCAAGTACTAGGAATACACAGGCATGTGTAGAGTATGCATTTAATATAACAGATAGAAAAAAAAAGTTGTGAGCTTCATCCACACATTCTGCAAATGTCTGTTTAGAGCTTATCAAATGTCAGACCATGTCTTCTATGTATTTGGATATGTCACTGAACAGCCAGGTTTGTGCTTTATGAAGACTGTATTCTACTGGGAGAGACACTTTTAAATAATAAACATCACGATGAACTATGTGTGTCTGAGAGTTGTAAATGGTATGGAAAACACAGAAAGTGAAGCAAACTGAGGAAGACTGGGAACGAGTGGAGGGAAAGGGACCCACTCCGCAGTTCTGAGAAGGAGCTCAGAATGGAGTTGAGATGTTACGTGAGCGAGGACTTGAAAGGCACCTGGAGTCAAAGCAGAGTGTGTTACCAAATCACAAATTTAAGTGTTCACATCGGTCCTTTAGTATTATCTAAATATAAAGGGATAATTAAAGAATATGTATGATGTACTTTAACAGCCGGATGGAGACCACTGTCGAAGAGAGCTTCGTTCTTGATGATGTTCCCCACTCCGGGTAACACTTTCTGATCAAGTAGCACATCACAGAGCATCCGACTGTGCTGTTTTTTAACTTCACTTTCTGCTCTTAGAAAACTAAATTTAGGTGAAGACACATCTAATTCTTCCATCATTCTTATTCTCTGTTTGCTTTCCATTGAGTTTCTACAGAAAAGAATATAAAACACATTAATCCTAACATCTGGTTTACAATTTCAGTGTCATTTGAAATGAGCTTTAATACAAACATAAAAACTTTGTGTCAGTCATGGTGTAAGAATTCTATGGGTAAATGACAAACAACCTAACAAATTCCACTAGGTGAAGGCTCCTTCGTAATGAAGTTACATCAATTATAAGCTATGTCCTTAGTAACACAGGTGATGTCCTAAACAAAACAGCAAGTCCAAGCTCTGCATATTTTATTTTTTTACCTGAGTTCTACTGATGAGTCAAAGAAACAAATCAAATCTTTGCTGAGCTGCAGTTCAAAACCGGGAGAGACTCCATTATTATTTTTGTATGAAAGTGGATTAATCATGATGGAGCCTTTCATCCCAAAATGAATCCTGAAACAAATCAAAGCCATTTTGAGTAGAAGTATAGAATGCATCAGAATATTTCCTTGGCTTCACTGTTTGTATTATAAGCAAACAAGTCTTAGTCAGGATACACACTTTTAAAAGACAAAAACTTGGAGCTGATTGATCATATAGTTTTCTCTCGTAGCTTTGTATCTTTGTAAAACTACAAAATATCAAAATTAGTTTTCTACCCAAAAAATAACTTTCTAGAGAAATAACAACACCCACAAATAAAACCAGGAAAAAGTATCCACGTTCTTTTCTTTTAAGATGAAGTATCTTTTATTCACAGAATAGTCTAGCATCTCTGAGTATTTTCGATTTAAAGGTTTAAGATTAACACTAGGTTACCTATAGTTTGTGCTTATGAATTCTTCAAAGCTATTTACTTTCAAATACCTTATTTCTAGCTATACTGATTTGGAAATGTTTACTTATAGCAAAATAAGATCTACAATTTAAGGCATTTTTGACTACTTTGGACTAAGCAATGAAACAATTCTGCAAAATCGTAGGTAGGGGGCCAGAGGTCATGAAACAAGAGAGAGAGGGAGAGGGAAAGACAGAGAGAGAGAGAGAGAGAGAGAGAGAGTCAAAAAACAAGTCCTCAATTCTTTTCATTTTTTTTTAACCTTTATATGTACTGGGAAGAAGAGCTTTATAAAGATTTACAGTTAGATTTTAAATCACAATGCAGCGATGGAAAATCCATAACCTTTCAGTTTGTATAGGACTGATTAGCATTCCAGTTTTTTAAAAAATGATTTTGTGAGAATTTTGAGGACGAAGATCAAAAATGATCCTAAGATGAAATACAATGTTCTGTCAGTGTTCAGTGCCTTTCAAATCTGTCTCTTCCAGTTTTGTTGAGTTAATAAATATGGTTCTTTTGGCAGCAAGTGTTACTGCTGTGGTTTCTAATTCCAAAGCAACATGTTATAGTAGTATACAAGGTTAACCAGTCTAACTTTAAAAATGTGAGTTTTAAACTCTGTGTGCCCTACTATCAATCATAAATACATTTTACATGCCCTATAGTCTTGACAGGAGAAATGTGTGCTGTAAGTACTTTATAATTTAGCTATAGAGGCCAGGCCCCAGTGAATAGTGTACAACTGCCATGCCCAGAAGCCACCATATCTAAAGTCTTTTCAGCTTTGTGGCTCATAAAGTGGATTCTAAATCACTTTCCATAATGAAGCCACATGCAGATAAAAAATGTTGAAGGTTAAGACCCAGCTGAAATGCAGGAATAGCCTTAGTAGGACCTATGAATAAAATAAAAGCATGCTTTTGTCTTATAACTCTAACCATTTAAGGAAAATACACATAAAATTATTTTATATTTATATTATTAGTAGCTAAATATTGTGGTAATTGAGCTTTGATAAACTAAATTTTTGTGCTTGAGTATCTTTTATATTAAACTAAGAACATATAGAGAACATATCAGCAATATGAAAAATGTCAAAGTACGGTATCTATATTTTTTTAATATATATGAGCATCTATATATATTTTTTTGAATAGATCACCACATGGTACCATATTATATTCAGGAAAGGGATTTTAAGAGTTTTGCTTGCTTTCCAAGATTTCCTAATTAAATCTACTTGAGAAAAAATTTATTAAATCCTTATTTCTATTTCTAAATTCTCTTCAAACTCTTCAAACTTGTACCTCAAATCAAAATTGCTACCTGAAACCACTTCCTCTGCATAATATAACTCTGCCTGCCAACTGTAGGTATGACATACATGGGTAGGCCAAAACTGGAATGGTCACTCTATCCCTTGCCTGATCCTGTGACTTTCATACACTGCTTTAGAAATGGATTCCTATCCTACACTAGCCTCATCAATATCAAGCTGGACTCATTAGTTTTCTGACCAGAGGTGTCAACCTGAGACACAGATTAAGTAGTTAGTATTGGAAAACTGTATGGGAGCCGTTGGGTGGGAGTGTTTCCATCTGGGGATGAGGACCACAGAACCTGAGGGAAGCTGACATGCAGAGAGGAAGTCTATAGTAGATTTCAGTGAAGAGCCAAATCAAGAAAGAAATTAAGGGAGTCCTGATAGCTTTCGATCTTTGCTCTTTTAGTCTTTTAGCTGTCTCTCAACCCACCAGTATTATTCTCAGGTTTCACAAACTATCCTTTATTCTTATAAGTAATAATTACACTTGCTTGAGTTACACTTTTCTCACTTGTAGCCACTGTTATGACATAAAAATTATGCCCAAACAAAAACTGAATTACTAAGATACTCCCCTAGGGAGATGTAATTCCTAAAGCAAAATAAGAAGTTTTGATCCCATTTTAAATGTCACATTGTTCTAGCCTATCCCTATCGGAGAATAATGTGAACATTCCTACGCAAACATAAATAGCATACACAACAGCACTCTCACAGCTTTGTGTTATCGACAAACACACACTGAAAATAACCCAATGGCTTAGCTAAGTTATGAAGTGGTCAGAAGGTATTGTAGTTGAACACAGTAACTGTAAAACCTATTCTGTGAACTCAAACAGGTGGTATAAAGAAGATCTGGATCTAACCATGTTAAGGAGAAAAAGAGCTGTACTGCTTAGGACACAGAAGGCTGACAGTGAACACAGCTCCCACTATGACAAGAAAAGAAAAGCTGTATTATTTAGAAAGTTACGCATTTCTTTTTGTCTGTCAAAGGTACTAAGTCATAAGGAAATTGAGTGAGCTAAATTCCAAAGATTGGCAAGCTCCTTCTGTGCAGATCACAGGAGGATGAGGAGGAAACCATAAAAACCAGAGAAGGAAGAAAGAGCTAAAGCTGAGATTTTACATAGTGGTGTGGGCTGCTGTTACAGTCCCAGTCACAGGACAGCCAGGGCACATTCACGGACATTCGTGGCACTGGGCATAGAGGTGAAGGCGCAGAGAGGAGCTGAGAGGACTGAGTTTTGGGCCTTGATGCCTGACTTTGTGAAAGCCTGGCTGTTTCTTGAATGCTTCTCTAATAAGAAGCAAAAAATCTGACAAAGAGTGAAGCTGCTGTAACCAGCAGAAATGTAGAAACAAAGAGCTGTCTGTCTCTGACAGTGGATCAAGAACCCTCTCTACCCACATCATAAGCTTGGCACTGAGCAACAAATTGAAGCAGGATGTCCGAGGATAGACACTTGCCTCTAGGCTTAGTCAAAGGCATGCTGGTGCTGAGAGCAAGGGCAGCAAGATCCGTCTATCCTGAGGGTTGAGGCACAAAATTCAACAGTGACCCATTGGAAGGGTGGTAAGGACCCAACAGAGAATGACAGAAAGGCGGGCCAGAGTTGGGCTGCCATGGGGGAGAAAGCAACAGAAACTGTGGGGTCCACACAGACTTAATCCCTAAGATTAAGGTGATCCAAGGAAACAGGAACCTCTACTGTCATCAGAACCTCTTGCTGAGTTACTAGCACAGATGGGCCAGCACCAGGGTGGAGCTAGAGTGGAGAATCCCTTGGAGACACACACATCAATGTCCGCTGAGAGTGAAGCAGGAACACGGAGGAGCCATCTCCAGCCACCTCGGGACACGCACTGAACACCGAGCAGCTGGCGTTTGGAAGTCAACAGCACACTTCTGAATGCATCTCCTACACCAGTGCCCTGACAGACAGGCAGACGTTATCATTTCTGAAGTTAAACGTTATTTAGCACCTGCTCTTCTTGAAAAAATGTCTGAGACTTAGCTCATTTTTTCTCTACATGATGTCTTGGGTTCAGCACAATGTAAATAAGACACCAACACAGATTTTAAAAGCCCAATATCAAGAGAGAAAACAATGAATTAAAATAAATCTAAAGATATCTTCAATACTGGGACAATAAGACAGGTGATTGAAAAGGAATTTTACTCTTTTTTTTTTTTTTTGTAGTACCAGGAATAAAACTTAGGACTTTGCTCTTGGGGGACAGGTGTGGTGCCATTGAGCTAAATCTCTGGCCTCCAAAAATCAATTTAAATCAATGTAAAAATTTTTTTTTTTTTAAGGTTTTTTTGAGACAGGGTCTCACTTTTGTGGTTCAGGCTGGCCCTGAGCTCAGCCTCAAACTCACATCACAGCAATCCTCCTGCCTCTGCCTCCCGAGTGCAGTTCAGGCTGGTCCTGAACTCAGCCTCAAACTCAACAGTTCTCCTGCCTCTGCCTCTTGAGTGCTGGGATTATAGGTTTAATCCACCATACCCAGCATTGTGGAGTATGTGGTTCTGATTGCTGCTGGGCGTGAGTCTCCACACCTGGCATTGTTTTATGTGGTTACCAGGGATCAAACCTAGGCACTTGTGTTCACAAGGCAGGCACTAGAACTACTGAGCTAAACCCTCAGCCCAAATGTTAATTTTATATTACAGTCAATTTTATATTATCAGTCATTAATGTACTAATAATATCAAGTAATTTAGTACAAAGGCATATGAACAGATAAGAAGTTTCGGCAGAGCAATGAAAAATCTGATATCAAAGATAAAGAATTCTTTCCATGAGCAGATTACTAGAAAATATACAGTAGAGGAAAATATAAGAGAACATGCATATAGATTAATAGAAATTATCCAAACCAAAAAAAGACTTTTGCTTCTAGGCAGAAAATATATTTACACCCATATTTCCCATTCCCAGTATTCTTTTTCTTTCTATAGATTGAACTCAGGCTGAAGATTTAGCTCAGTGGTGCTATACCAGCCTCATAACTGCAAGGTCCTGAGTTCAATCTACTATACCAAGGTGGGGTACGCCTGCCTTGTAGATTAAAATTTTCACCTACTAGTGGAGACTTTATGCTGTACAGAACTCCTTTCACTTTTGTATGTTGTCCATTTGGTACTACTGGATTCTCTCATTTTGTTTGGTCAGTTTGAGAGTCTTGCATTGCACCTTTGTTTTTCATAATTACTGCTGGTGGGTTTAGAATTCTTACTTGAGAGGTCTATGATCCTTCTGGCAATTCAAAGAGGTCGCCTCTGCTGTCTGCTGCCCTGTGGAATTTCTGAAGAAAAGTCCAATGTATCTGTTCACTTTGTTCTTTTGTATGGAATACATTTTTTTATGTGGCTGCTATCAGGATTTCTCTTCCTGTCTGGCTTTTGGTACATTGGCTAGGTATATGTGAAGGATGTTTGGTTTTGTTTGAGGATCTTTAAATTTCTTTGGCACAAGATTTGATAAAGAAAATTCTTAGCCATCTAACTCATCCAAACTGCCCTGCCCTGTTCTTCCTTTGTTCTGGGATTTCAGCTGCAAGTATGTTAAAGCACTTGGCCTTGTTTCATGGTTCTAGTAACTCTGTAAAATTCATGACCATAACGTTTTTTTTTTTAAGTCTTCTGTTCTCATGTTCTCTCTTTTTAAGCCTCCAGGTACCTTAGAGCAGCATATTGTATCAATACCAAATCTATAGAAAATCCTTCAGAAAATCAGATGAGAGAAAAATATCAACTCACTTAGAGGTCAGAATTATCCAACTATCAAAATAACACTAAGACACTAAGAAGAACACAAACCTATAAGCCAGTATCACTTGGAAAATGAATGCAAAAAGCAAAAATAAAATCAATCTACTAATATACAAAAAGCACAACATACCATTACAAAGTGGAATTCATCCTTGAAATGTAAGGCTCATTTGTAATTCAAAAATTAATCAGTATAATCAGTATAAACAAATTAAGAAAATTAGTATCATGATAATACAGAAAAAATACTAGAAAAAATTTAATACACTCATCATACAAATTCTGAACAACATGGAAATAAAAGAACTTTTTCATTCTAACAAGATAGTCATGAAAAAATAAAGCTAATATCAGAGAAAGCAAGGTAAAGATATTTGTTCTCGTAATTTCTACTTATCACATTGAGGTTCTTAGCCAATGTGATTAGAAAAAAGAAAGAAAAGACATAGAGGTTACCAAGGAAGAAATAATATCTTGATTAGCAGATGTATCTCTGTCTACATATTAGTACTAAAAGTGTTATCCTCCCAAGACAAATATGAGCAGCTAGAATAACTGAATGTAGAAGGGTACAGGATATAAAATCAACACACACAAAAGTTGTTCCATATATTAGTAACAAACAACTGGAAGTTCAAATTTTAAAAGAGTACCCAGGACTGGGGATGTAGTTCAATGGTACAGCACCTGCCTGGCAATTGCAAGGTTCTGAATTTGACCCCTCATACCAAAAGAAATAAAAATAATATAAATAAGAAAAGTACCCAGCACAAGAGTACCAAAGCTTAATTTGATCAGAAATATAAAATGTGTCAGAAATTTAAAAATACAACATGCCATAAACACAGATAACACTTTAAATGAAAAGGAAGATTTATAAAATATTACCTAATTAATCTTAGAAACTCAATGTAAAGCTAATCAAACCCCTTTAAATCTTCAGAAAACAGATAGATCAACAAATCTGAAACTTAGACAAAATAAGTAAAATAGCAAAAATGATTTCAAAAAGAGTGAGACAAAGAGAAGAAAGTCAGATGACTACACTGTTTCCATTTATTTTAGACAACTTCAGTTGAGATAGTATATTACTAGTTAAAGAGTAGACATATATACAGACACATAAATCCATCAAAGAACATAGTGACTGGAAATAGAACCATATTTATGGTCAACTGATTTTCAAGGAAGCGGTAAAGAAATGTAATGTAGAGAAGATAATCTCTTTAAATTGGGGCAACAACAGTCAGTTATGCACAAGTGTGTATTTTAATCTTGCCCTGTGCTATATGCAAACTCAAATGTATGAGCATTCTGAACACAAGAGGTAATACAACAAAACTTCTAGAAGAAAAAAGAGGAGAAAATCATTGAATTTGTATCAGGTGGGCATTTGTTTTCACTGTTCACAAAAAATATGAACTATAAAAGGAAAATCTTTAAATTACAATTTATCAACATTATCAGTTTTTGATCCTCAAAAATATGGTTTAAAAAATGAAGCAGGGGGCAAGAGATATAGCTCAGTGGTTCCAGCGCCTGTCTTGCAAGCCCAAGGACCTGGGTTCAATCCCCAGTTAACCACATACCATACTGGGCGTGGAGACTTACCCCAGCAGCAATCAGTACCACCACACCACAGTGCCGGGCATGGTGGCTCACGCCTGTAATCCCAGCACTCGGGAGGCAAAAGCAGGAGGATTGCTGTCATGTGAGTTTGAGGGTGAGCTCAGGGCCAGCCTGAACCACAAAGCGAGACCCTGTTTCAAAACAAAAAACAAAAAAAACCCCCAACAACAACAAAAACAAAACAAAACAAACAAACAAACAAATAAAAAAATGAAGCAGAAACCACACATTAGAAGCACCTTCTTGTAAAACATGTATCTGGTAAAACGTTAACAATTGGAGTATGTAACAAATACTTAAAACTCAATCACACAAAGACGTACTCAATACAGGGCAAAAAAATATATCTTAAAATATAAAATATAGTTTTATACCTAACAAAAAATGCAAATGTTCATTTGTATGTGGTCACTGTGGCCAGAAAACCACTTTCCAATGCTGTCAGACCCTAAAGGTTAAGTGGGCACGATGGGTATATAGAAGGCATTTACTGCCATGAAATGAATAATTAACTTAAAATCTTTACATTTCAATTTCTTCCAACATGTTATGACAGATTACATCAGTTATCATCAAAATTTTAAAACTTTTTATAAGTAGCTTATGATAGAGCCAATAAAGATATGTTAGCAAACTAAAATGGTTCTGTCATATTAGAAGTTCAACCACTTGAAGGCTAATCAAATTATAAAATTGATTGTATGAGGATTTCTTCAAATGATAAAACTCTCAAAATATTTCAAACACAGTTTCTAGTACATATGCTAATTGCAATCAGTCATATAAATTAACAAATGAGAAGCATTAAAGCATTTTATAAAGAAATAATCACTTTAAAGTATTGTTTTTAAGTATTAGTCTCACATGTAACATTTTCATTGACAATAACAGCTATTAGGGTAGACATCTTTGGGTGAATAGACCTTGATATGTATATGTATAGACTAATGGCAATACATACACTCAAAGTTTATATATATCTATGATAATGTATAGATATGATGTTTTTTCACTCTGAGTTTGCTCTAGTATTTGCTATATTTATGACAAAGATTAAACATAATTTTACCTTGTTTTAGCTGTAGAGATACTGATAAATTTAGCAGTAGTGCAGGTACTAATAACATACAACATAAAAACTATGCTCACAAAACAGATATGAAGTAATTCTTATTCTATAGCACTTTAATGAACATTTAGATACAGCATTTAGTAATAGAAATACTCTCTAATTTGTATTTTTCTGAAGTGTGGGTTTTTACATGACAGTGCTCAAAGAAAGGACTATGTCTACATTTACTTTCAGAAATATGGATTTCAAATGATTCCTAGGGTGTCCTGTGCAATGCACATATATTACTACTAAAGTCCACTGGTTGTTTTAATTGTGAAAAGCCATGGTATGAAGGAAATCTAGTAGAAATCTTTAAGGATATTTCCTAATATACACTCTCTAAATACAGACTAGTGTTACAGATGGAAAACAGAAGCCAGAAATGAAGACAGCATCTCTACCTCAGGCTCACAGACATGTGATCTCACCACACAGAGATCACATTTCTACACCAGAGTGTTCTACTCCCTTAAGCATAGGTTGGGAGTGCATTTTTTTGTCAACCTATGTTACACTGTGAAAAGGGATTCAGTTGATTTTAGGTTGTCGAGTTCAGATTCTAACAGCTGATCTGCCACTGACCTTAAATTATTACACACAGGAGCTGCTAAGGCTGCAGGAAACTGAAAAGCAGCAAGCCAGTGCAGTTATTCCTACTCATACATTGAGATAGGTACTCTCCAGGGATGATATAGTTTTGATACTTTGAAGAACTGATTGTTCAGAACACTGGCTGACAGTCCCACACTGAGCAAGGATTCCTTTCTTATCAGTGTGGTAAAGAGAACACTGATAAAAACCTCCCTCTCATCCTATGGAAATAAATCTGCACCTAACACCAGAGAATCAATAACATATCAATGTTTTTAACTATTGTGCATGTATTCCATTGTGTACTACTTTGTGCAGAGGGAAGAGTTTTTCAAGCACATCAATCTACAATAATGTAATGTAAGCTGCAGTAGATCATTACTGCATGAACTGATAGGTATATGCTGATGTTATCAATCCCAGACTAGGAAAAAAGAAAGTGATAGTATTGTCCAAGGACACCAGCCCCTGACAATGCAGAGAGAATAGCTCAAAGGAAAAGCAATTACACAAACTTGAAGTACTTTAAACAGGTGGTAGATGAAATTCATAAATAACAATCAGGTTCATATCATCTCTTTGTGAACATTATTCACATTGCATTAGACGTACAAGGTCCAATAGGGGGTCTTTTCTTTTGAAAAGGTGATAACTATTTAATATCTTTAAGAAGCACTAAAAAGAATCAAGGAAGCAGAACTCATCTTTACAGTTTGCAGTGGTTTAGGTTAGACTCAGAAAAGACATCCTGAGATTCAAGAGACATATTAACTCTCAGACTTTTCTCATTTTCTTACAAAAATTAAAGAGATGATCATGCACTGCCATTACATAAACTCTGAAAGTTTTCATCATGAAGTCAACCAAAGTAATAGACTGCTTGTCTTTCTCTGTCAACACATTAGCAGTGAGGTTCTATAAATGTTATGAAATGTAAAGAACCTGTTATTTCCTTAAAAAATTTTTGCATTCTGAAACTAAGTTCCCAAATTCTGTTCGGGGCTTCAAAGAAAGAAGGCAGAAAAAAAATATAAAAATCTAATGCTGCATTTAAACCAAACAAGGATCTGTCATAAATATAAAATAACTAATGTCACCAAATGCAGTGAGCCTTTGATGACAACAAGAAGAGAGATGACAGTGCAAGGAGTCTAGGGAGCAACAAAACAGAGATATATTGCTCTAACACATCTTCAAAAACCCTGGTAGCCTGTCAGTTTCTGTAAGTGAAATACATTGACTCCCCTCCAAGTAATGATGACATCACAATTTATTCGTTTGCTGGTGATTACTTTCCATACTGGGACCTCAGGCTCTTTTATAGAGCTCTCATAAACATGGAGTACTTTCTGCATGATTCAATGTGACACCTGGCAAATTGCAAGAAAAGCTTCTCTACATCTTTAAATATACAGCGATAAGATGTATTGTACAGGTTTATCTTACCGTAAAGCTTTTGGGCCAAAAAACATAAACAGCTCTTTCCCCAAAGTTTCCACACCACTGTAAACATATCCATTAAACAGTCTGACGATATTCCGGCTGGAATCTTTACTATCTTTCAGTGAGGCAGCCTAGTAGAAAATACATACACATATAAACACTCAAATACCTACAAACTCCTAACAAAATTGTAATTTAGTTCTTAAATGTATTTGCCCTATATCATGCCTCAGTGCATTCCAATGAGAAGAGTGAAGTCCAACAAGTCAAGTATTATAATCAGCTGTTTACATACATTTTGTTCTATTACTACACACTAATTATTTTTGAATTTTTATTGGTACATTTCACAATCAGCACTGAGAATTTGTACCAGTATGTGACATGACTTCATTGTTATTTTTTCCATTTCCCTACTCTCCCCCACAACCTCCTACCTCCTATGAAAATAAGGTTTGTTTCCTTCTTTTTATTACCATCATATTCTTTTGTTCCCCTCATTACTTACCCCTACATCATATTTCTTTTTGGATATTTTCTATTTCACAAAACATATAAATATATACATATTTACACTTGATACAAGGTGACATCTCACCTCCAACTTCTTTGTCATTTTTCTCAAAGGGCCTGAGAATGCTTAAGACAAATCAGTGAGAATAGGGAATGGAACAGGGAGACAATTATAAAACAGCTTTAGTCACAGAGCCTAGAAGAAACTCCCAGCTTTTCCTGAGCTTAAGGTAGAATAATAAAAGTTTTGGTTAACAAACACTTGTCATTATAAATGCATGAGATGATGTGTCTGTGCTATATTTTAGTAAATTGGTCCTAGGTTATTTAAAAAAGATATCACAGTAGTATTCTTCTGTTAAACCCATTTAAATTTGTAATGCTAACACCTAATGTTACAATTTTCCAATTGCTTATGTTCAGTGAACTTCAAAGAACTTTATATCTTTACTTGGTGAAATAAGCACTGGATAATTAATCACAGGCTTCAAATAACTCAAATACAAAAACGACAAGTGCTGGGTGTGGTGGTACACACTTGTAATGCCAGTTTCTCAGAGGCTGAGGCAGGAGGATCAGATAGTCTGGGCTATGTAATAAGATCCTTTCTCAAAATAAAATTTTAAAAAGTTTCAGAGGTATAGCTCAATGATAAGAGCACTCCTAGCATAGCTTAAGTCTTAGATTCATATCTCCTATACAAATATAGATATAGATATAGATATTGATATTGATATATGGTGGATTTCCAGTTTTGCTTTAGTGACAAAAACAACCTGTCAGAAATTTTGACATCTGGTACATATGTTTCTGAATCCTCAGAACTTCTGCTTCTGATTTCTCTTCTCTTGGATGGACCTGGAGACCTAGCAAGTGACTAATAAGCACTGGCAAGGCAGGCTTGAGTACCCAGCAAGGAGAAAACATACCTTCACATGTGCCTTGCTTCTGTGAATAAATCTGTCAGAGTCCTGAACTGAGAAGCAACAAAAATCTTGATGTTTTTCTGCCTAACAAGAACTTTTAAGACATCGCCATATACTTCAAGCCAATGTAGATTTCAATAGCAGTATTCCATGTAGGTTTCCATGAAAACTTATTAATACGTAAAATGCTTTTGTAAATTAGCTGGGACACTTAATATGATGATGTACAGATCAGATATAGACTCATGTAGCTTATATGAGGTAGATGTGCCTGAATGTAGATCAGTTTTTACATGTATATAATCTCATATTTAAAGTTTTACTATCATCTTAAATCTCTATTTGTAGGGGATGTATCAGGGCTTCACTGCTCCACCATTCCAGTATCAACCATCTCACACCCTCCCTCCCTCAATGTTCTTCTTTACCAACTGGTTTTCACCGTTCTCCGAAGTATTCCTGCTTCTGTTAGGTTTCCCTTCAAAGGCTGAGTGATGAGCTTTATACCATTTAGTTTAGAAAGGTACTCAAACACTCACATAGACACACATACAATAATACACATTCACACCTCACACATTCATCCATAGCAACTTTGTCTGGTTCTTAGAAGGGAAAAAGCTAGTGATGTTATGCCTATGCTCTAACTTCTTATAGCCCTTTACATTGTAAAAATTAAACCCAAACTCAACATCAATCCAGTGTCTGACTGGGTGCTCAGGAATTCTGTCAGCTGACACATCAGCTTCTCCTGGTAGAGCCGCACACCTGATTGCTCTTCTTCCCTTTCTTCTGAAATGGGAAACTGTAGGCTTGGGCCCTTCTCACTTATCTCCTGCAATGCCCCAACCTCCCTTGTTCTATTCAGTTCTGACTGCCATAGTTTTAATGGCTCATGGCAGAGGAAAGATACGTATCTTTCAAATAAACAGAACCAGCACAACAAATAACACAGAAAGGAGTCCCAACAGTTCCATGTGAAAACTGCTCATGCTGATAAATTACCTGCTTTGATAAGAATGTACATCATTTAGTTTAAAAACTTGAGAAGCCAACAGCTTCAACGGTTCTTGTTTTCACTTGAATTTGTCTACAACACAGATGTTCCACACATGGGCCACTCCTGGCTGTTTAATGAAATTAATTCATTTATGAAAAGCTTACTGATCTTCTACTATGCATCAGGTTGTACTCTAGAAGCTGGGTTGATACCAACAAAAATAGTTAAAACCATCCTGCCTTTATGGAGTTTATATTTTAGTAAGGAAAAAGCACAGCTGATAAAACTAAGAGTGTAGTATCTTAGAAGATTTTGATAAGAAACAGGTAAGAAAGAGAACAAACCTGGAGAAGGGTGGAACAGGTTACACACAGCTACAGAGGGATAACTATAATCTCAGTGAAGGAATTAGCATTTGAACAAGTTTTAAATGAGAGAATGAGCCATAATTCTCATCAAAGGAATGGCAGTCCAAATAGGTCAGTATGGCCACAGCACACAAAACAAAATACTAGAAGCAAATGAAACGTGATAGATACCAGGAATCAGATTATATAGTACAAGAGTTCAATGTAAGGACTGTCTTTTTTCTGATAGTACTAGAGTAGAAGAAAAATATGATTTATATTTCTGTGTTAAATGTGTTCTTTTGCAGTTAGACATAATCTTGGCTAAGCAGGTTAAAGGGAAAAGCCAGGAAAGTGGTTAGAAGACTACCGAAAAAACCCTACCAAGATTGGTACCAGTGGAGATGTAGAAGACAGTCAAAACTGGTGAGAACTCAAAACAGTTTGAAGGTAAAACAAAGAATATTTGCTATTGACCTAACATTATCAGTTTTTGGCATAAACAAATGAAAAGATAAGAAATGCCATTCACTGAGGTGAGAAAGACATAGGTAGAACATTTTGGGAAGGGAGAAAACCATGGTATTACACATGTTAAGGCTGAGGTGTGTATAGAAACATGTTGAAATAAGCAGGTGGATATAGAATTTTGGATTTAAGAGCGATGTCTAGTTCAAAGAAAATTGTTCAACAACATGTATAGAAATGTCTAAAACTGTGACACTGTGTGAGATATGCAAAGGAGTATGTCAAGATACAAAGGAGTCCAAGAAGTCAGGTCTAAAAAGAGGAAGAACCTCAAGAGTGCAGTAATGCTACAGAGAAGAGCAGGAGGAACTTTAGCAATGTATGTCCCAAACCAAGCAAGCATGGCGACCTACAAGCAAATGAGGAACACATTTCTAGGAAAAGGGAATGGTGGTTGCTGCTCATAAGTCAAGAAAAATGACGCCTGAGATTTGACCACTGGATTTAGCAGTTTGGTGTTAATTAGTGACAAGAGTTTCAGAGAAGTGATAGGAGGCCAAGAGCTGGTTTTACAAGGCGCACAGCTGAAATAGCCCCTGGAGACAGTTTTCAGAGATAGGCTCACAACAGATTTGTTTTCTTTTCCATGATTAGTCCATCAAGGCATCAGTGGCTGGCCTGAAGCAGACTATGCATGCATGCACATTCGTCAGTGATCTGACATTGTAGGGATACTGACATATGGGAAAATTGACCATTTAGTTGAAAAAAGTATCAGAAGACAGTTCTTCAAGTCTCTATGGTTATTGATCAGCTATTAACAAGACGAAGGAAACTGAACTGACTTTGAAAATAAATTTTGTTATGTATAGAAAGAAGAGCCCCCAAAAAAGGAAGGCCAACATACTTACAATGCATAAGATCATTACGTATTTTCACACTACAGCCAGTGGACAGGTAGAACATTTTGGGAAGGGAGAAAAGAGAGAACCTCAAAGCAAACTCTTAGTCTCATCCTGGCATTCTCTACTTGCTCTACTGGTGCTTCACCCTTTTCTCCATAATTAAAAACACAACAGGATACCAACAGCTGGTAGCACTTATGAAAGTAAAAATTCTACAAATGTTGAAAAGATGTTTACGGGGCAATAAATGTGGCTATTACAACAGACACTGGCAGAAAGGCAAGAAAAAGGACATACCTTGAGGATATCCTCATAAGTGAAATAAATAGGTCACAGATAGGTAAATATCGCATCTTTTCTCTGGTATGAGAAAATAAAGATGTAAATGAGTTCTAGAATTGTATGTTATATATTGTGAAATAGAAAATACTCAAAGTGTAATAGGGTGAAGGGGGAAAAATAATGAGATTATAACAAAAAAGTAAGGAAACAAATTGTATGTCTATAAGGAGGTGGTAGGGTGGGTAGGACTATGGGAAAAAATGAGAATTAAATTGTGTCTTATACTGGTACAAATACCCATTGTGGAATGCAATTATGATGTGTATATGTAATGTACCAATAAAGATTTCAATTTAAAAAAAAAAAAAAGAAAGGCAAGAGGGAAGAAAACAGGTGGAGATCTATTCACTTGGGGAAAAATACTGCCTGGGAACCATCAGCCAACTTTCCTGGAGCAGAATCCTTTCCAGTGTCACCCTTTGTGTGACCTTGGTTTGACTATATTTAAGAGTTAAATTTTTTTAATACTCATTGAGGGGTTTAGAAATTAAAATGAAATGTTGCTATAACCTCTTCATTGCTCACATAGATAGCTTATAATTCTCTCAAGTTTCTCAGCCTGAACAGCTGAATAACCTTAAGGATTTCTAGATGTCACACTTTGCCTAATATTTTCTAAGTCGAACTCTTGGTCACGGTCCTTACTACCCTGAGTTATTTGTCTGCGACTTTTATTTCTCCCTCATCAGTACATATTTAGCTACTATCCTCAAGAGCTTTACAAATGCTTGTGGTTTAGTAAACATTTATGGGATTAAATAAATAGATTGCTTCTGTCTTTCCTCTTAAAATTGACTTAGCTTTAAAAAAAATGTCTCATTGTCTCCTAACCTACTGTGTCCAATTTGTTTTACTTGTCCTAAGATTTCCTGGGAAAACTATTTCATCTCCTTTTAAATATCCATTAACATTAGCACTAATATTCCAATCCCTTATTTTCTCGTCCCCAATAAATTGAGGATTGGCTGACTCCTTGGACACTATAGTTTCTAAAATTGTCAACTTTGCAAAAATACTTAGGAAAAAAATAAATTTTCAGTTTCCCATCATCACAAGTCCTTCATGTATTTTTCATTGTTTCTTTAAAATTATATTTTATGAGGAAATTCTGTATACCAGCGATGGTCTGTTCCATTTACTTTATAGGCTATTGCATACAAACTGGGTGAAACTTCCAAAATAAATCTTAGATTTACAAGATATTCACTTGCCCTTCTGTAGAACTGGGGTTATCACCTTTTTCTACAATCTTCTGCTACCTAGACAAATTCAAAAATTAATTTCCACAAGCCTATTATCTTTGTTATAACTATACACAATTGCCCGATATATACTTGACTTTCTCATGTTGACCCTTATAATCCTGCTACTGTATTATTTGAACATTTCAACCTTTATTTTTCTGAAATAGAGATGAAAATCTCCTTTGCCACAATTTTAAGTATGATTGAGTAGGGTTCACCTTCCCATTTTCAAGTGGCTTAATAATATGAAATCTTCAAAACAACATATATTTTCAGAGACAGCACATGATTTATGGCGCTGATTACCATTTATCCTGCCTATCCATGGGTGAACAAGGGAGATGAACTTTTCAGAACAGAATAAGATTTTTTTCATAGATAAATGTTTCAACTTTCCTGCAGTTATATATTTTCTCCACAGAGAAGATAAATTTATTTTTGTATTCACTCTTCTTTCTTCATAGGCTTTCCTACATTAACATAACACTTTTCTTAATAGATGCTATTTATCTATTAATCTTAATCATTGAAGAACTTAATTTTAAAGTGGTCTATAAATTCCAAAATATAAATCTTTAGGTCCATGTAGTCTACAATTTTTTTTTTTTTTTTTTTTTTTTTTAGGATTTTTTGAGACAGGGTCTCGCTTTGTGGTTCAGGCTGGCCCTGAGCTCAGCCTCAAACTCACATCACAGCAATCCTCCTGCCTCTGCCTCCCGAGTGCTTGGATTACAGGCGTGAGCCACCATGCCCAGCACTGTGGTATGTGGTACTGGTTGCTGCTGGGCGTGAGTCTCCATGCCCAGTATGGTATGTGATTACGGGGAATCGAACCCCGGCTCTTGCGCTTGCAAGACAGGCGCTGGAACCACTGAGCTAACTCCCCGGCCCTGTAGTCTACAATTTTAAAGAGCAGAACCTTCGAGCATTTATCCAGAACCTAAACACTTTGCATCTTATTGGAGAGCATCTAACATTCCAAGCCTTTCATAGGGGAACAGTTCCCAAGGTAAATAGGTCTGATGAGAAAGCCTGATGCAAGAGAAAAAAGGTACAAGCAGGTTGCTTATTTTGCTACCCACCCAGCTAAGAGTTTTATCTGTCCTCTAGTTGAATTTTGACTAAGTAAACTAAAATGTGAGTATAATCAATTTCAGATGAGGAATAAGAAGACTGGAAATTCAGAATCAAGATGGTCACATGATCTTTTCTCTACAACATCCTGAACAGTCTACTACAGTCATGGAAAAATCACATTGTTTGGCTGCTGTAAGAAGAATGTAATGTCTGCTCTCTGCTATCCCTGTTTCATGATTCCATATAATTCTGCATATTGATAATAAAGATCCTGACTCACTAGGGAGAAATCATTATCAATATCCATTTTAAAAGACCAGAACTTTATAATCCATGCTATGTAAAATATTGAGAACCCCTTTGGAGACCTACAAAAATGAACTTGATTTAGCTGGAAAAATGAATTTCTGTAAATTAGCTTTTTGGTTTAAATAATGACAGTGTAATGAACTATGATTTTATTTCCCATCATGAAGAAGGGAAGGTAGGAGGAAAGCTATGGGGCTTCATTATTTTCATGAAGTAGGCATTTCCAAACAGCCTAACAAAATAAACACACACCCACAGTGAACAATTTCAAATGCAGCTTACTTTCAAGTCCTTAATCGAATGTTGCTTTTCTCCATTTACCTTTTACGACATGCCTAATCTGTTCATGACACTCATAAACACATGAATGAAATCTTTAGTTATAGCAGTTAGAGGGATCATGTTTCAAATGAACCGAATGCTTATAAACTTTGTGAAAAGAGATTGAAAACACATGGAGATTACACTAAAATATCTCCACTCAATGCTTAAAATCATACAATTGACTTTTCAGAGCTCATTAGCTACACATGTGCATTCACATTCCAATTCTGTTTCTTGCCATTAGGTTCCACGGCTCCTGCAGAGTTTTATACAATGTGTTCACACAGTTGCATGATTTTATGCTGACAAGACAGTGGATCAAAACTCCGAGAAATAACACAGTGCATACATGGCTGGCAGATGCTAGGACGCTTCTATGACTAGGCTTTCCTCTTCAAAATGAGGATCAGTTGTCACACAGAAAGATGCATTAAAATGTGTTTTCACTGAACTTTAAACTAGAGCAGAGAGTATCGCTATATGGCAGAGTGACTGGTAGGAGTAGCTATAGAGCTAAGAGATTTTTTTTCTTTTTAGCCATGGTTTTTTGAATAATGACTACCTGAAATTTAAATCTTTTATATTCCAACTAATATTATTAGCACTTTGCCACAATATTTTTATTTTTATGGCACTTTAAAGTTATGGTATGGGATAATGAAGCTATTTTTTAAATGTTGCATCAAGAAAGTCATTTCAAGCCAGTGGCAGAAACACTGAAATATTTGTAATTCTCTGGCATATTTGGTGAGAAAACAGGCTCATGTGTTACAATAATGATCATACAAAAAGTTGGTGACAACCTACCATATTTTGATGAAATTTTTTGTCAGTATGACATTCCTCTCCAGTGCAAGCCTCTTCATATTTACCAAGGATATGACTAGTGTTGTTTAGATCAAAGGTTCAGAAGTGAGTAATTTGCCAACAGCTACAAGAAAATTATTGATCCCCTACTGACTTGCAAATGCAATGTCAGATTCCTCATCCTGATCAAAAAGTCTGTTCCAAACTTCAACCCCTCTTTCTATTAATGGATCAAACATAACAGTTTTAAATATAGAGTTATTTGTGGAACATAGCTTATTTAGTATTATTGCCAACATAAAGTATTTACATTAGGTTAAAAGCTGCATTTTTTAATGCCATCTGAAAATAAGAATGGAAGCCATTAGGAGAAAATTATCAGAGTGCATAAAAGAACTGATTAAATTGAAGAAAACTAAAAATGGAGGTAGACAGAGTGGAAAGACCAAGTCACACTTCCAAGGTTAATTATCACTAGGACATGCAAAGCATCATGGTGTCCCTCCATTGTCTTAGACAATTTCTGGCTTTAATTATTGAAGAGAGTTATAGCATAGTTAACAGAGGAAGCTTTGGAGTCTGATAGAAGGGAGATGGAGCCCTGGCTCAAACCATTACTCCTCCTGAGACCTTGGGCAATGGATTTAAACGACTCTGAGCCTCCTATTCCTTATCTGTATAATCAAGTTAATCTTTTATTACAGAGTTATTCTTTCTCATGACAAAATAAAATATCACAGCACTTCATACTTTGTCACCAGGGATAATCACAATAAATTTAAAAGGAAATGCTCAGACTATTTTGCTTAAATACTAGTGAGGTGATTATTTAAAACATTAGATTGGATCTTGCAGCAGGAAACTTCTTATTTATCTTTATATCCCCAGGAAATAGTATAAAGCATATGCAAATATATTATTGGTGAATGATGAATATTATGATATCTCTAAGGATATTCCTATCATATCCAGTGCTGAGCCCTCCGGCCTTTACTTATCGCATAGATCCCCATCCCCCTCCAGGGCTGACGCCCAAACTCAGGAATCAGTGCACCTGAGTCATTGCCACGGTCAGCTGATTAGGGACATGGTTTCTTCCAATCTCTGCTTTTCAAGGCCAAGAGATCGTTTCAAAGTGTAAATTGATCTCATTGCATCTTAAATATTCTTATGACTCTAAGAATAAATACAAAGTCCCTAATCTGGTCTATAAATTTCTGTTGTCTGCCTCCCTAATCAGTATTGTAGCAGGTGATCTTCCATTATTTTATTCTCTTTTCGATCCACATTGTCTTTCTTTCAATTCCTCAAATGCGTGAAACTTATTTTTTTGCTGTTATTTGTCTGAAAAGTCTTTTGCCCAAGACAGTATGAGTCTGCAATATCCCCTTTATGTATCAGCTTTGTTACTTCCCCAGAGAAGCCTCCTCTGACCTGTCTGTAAGTCCTTATAGAACCTCTCTCTTCTTCAGAGAATATATCCACTTACATTTCTTTATATTATTCATTAATGAATGTGTGTCTTTCCGGTTAAGACAGAGGCTCCACAATGGAATAAGCTTTTGTTGCTCAGGTGCTTTGAGAGTAATCAAAATTTTGTTTAATGCTTTTCATAACCATTAATATTCTTAAAGGAATATTAAATTTTACCTCTGTAGTACCTCAAAATGATTTTGAGAAACAAAATAACTTTTTAAAAATTCCAGAGTATTTACAGATGTACCAAGTCATCTTGGCAAGTGGAGGAAGATTCAAAGCTACTTCTGTTCCAGAATTTGAGATACATTCTCTCAGACTTTGAAACTTGTTTCTTTCAAATTGGAAGCACCTGCTAATTTCAGAGCAACTGGCTTTTCCTTTCTAAGACCAAAGGCTGTGAGGAAACTTTGCCGGAGAAATCGAAGTATTGCACAATCCTGAATGTGAAATAGTCACTCACATATCTAGACAGCTTTAAAATAATGATGGCTTAATTGAAATATTTTTAGTATAAGGTCTTAGGTCTTATTAAGTGGATATTACACCTTTTGCCAAAAGTGCTTTCGGGGAAAGCTGTGCTACAATTTACTTTCACTAGAAATAAGTTCTCTTAAACCAGACTCGGTTTTACTGACCCTTCGTCAGATGGCAACAGTAAGTTGAGAGAACATTGCTAAATGTTCTGCGTGCTATTTTACAATTATGTATTACGTGGGCCATACTTAATTGATGGCAGAATATCAGGGAATCAAGAATTCTATATTAAAAGCTTACAATCTTAAAAATGTGAAGAAAGCAACACCACTTATCTAGTATTTACACTACAGATTGCAGCCTTAGGCCTACGAAGCCCTCTCAGCTGAGTTACTAAGAAGTTAAGCGAGATGACTTGAAATAAAAAAGCTCAATCAACTCCATTCTATCAGCCCAGTGTTGTAGTTAGGACCGACTTCTCCTTCCGGGTACAGAAAAACTGGGGAAGGCGAAGCCCCAGACGACCTTCACCAGAGCAAATGAATGACATTATGGATCCTGCAAATCTTGACAGGATTTTTATTCCACTTCCCATCGCAGCTGCGGGGCCTGGGACAGCAGCAGCTCACCTGCAAAGAGACCACAGTCTCGGAGGTTGTGTGTGGCGACTCTGGGCCCTCCAGGCTCTGCAGAGCCCTTCCTCGCATGTCGATCACCGCCTGGCCCGGCAGCACTCGCGCCCGAATTTTCTCTCCATTCAGAGTACAGCCTGGTCCTTCCACCATCCCTGCAGCCAGTACTGTGGCCCTCCAGTTCCAGAGCCAGATGACAAAACGATTTTCTATTTTGAGCTTAGCGCGGGCACTGATTTGGAGTAGAGGAAGTTCAAATCTCCCGCGCGTCCAGCCTCCTCCATGTCCCGCCCACTCCCCGCCGGCGTCCCGCCCACACCCTGGCCGGCTCGCGCCCCGTAAGCGCTCTGCCTACCATCCCCCCAACACCCCACAGCGCATGCGCCTTGGTCCATGGCGGCCCCGCCTGTGTAAGGTGCCACCAAATCAAGCTTAACTCTGAGAACGCAGGAAATTGAGACTTGAGACCCTCCAGATTTATTTTTTTCTGCTTCAGAGTTTTGCCCTTATGTTTCACCTAGTCAGTCCATGCACACTCTGTTATTTAACCTTTGCAAATCTCTCCCCAAATCCAAAATTGTTCTAGTCTGGCAGGCCTTTTTCGTGTACCTTAATTGAATTTAAGAGGAGAACTGCAGAGAAAGGTTTAATAGAACGTTAGAGTATCTTAGAAAAAGCCGCCTGACACGTCAGTGTCTGTATTAAAAATCTCTCCCTTACTAAGCATCTGTTTTGTTGTGGAATGTCCTGAGGGGAATGATCTTCGAAAGCACATAGTGAAAGATAGGGCTCTACTTGTGGGAAATGCATGAAGCATTTAAGTTTACCCCCAAAATAAGCAAACATGAATGTACACAGATGACTCAAGAGATTCTGATAGTAAGTTAGAATTTGTTCTTTGTTCCTTTTTGAACTGAAGGATAGCAGATTAAAACAGTATGAGGTTATATGATATTATAAGAATGCCATTTTACCATATTTAAACAAGAATAACATATGTATAAGGAATGTAAATATATCAATCTCTTGAATGCAGAGATTTCAATGTGTGAATATATTTAAATGAATAACTTAATTTTTCAATATATTAACTCATAATTTCTATAAATATGAATTATTTATATGTTTTATATAATGATATATCATAGACTAATGACAGCCTTAATGGGCAATGACTAGAGCTCAAAGTTGGCTAGATCTGGTTCAAATTTACGTGTAACTTAATACTTTGTTAAGTTTTTACGCTTCTAAGTCATTAAGAACCTCTCTCCGACTCAAATTCAGTTGTAATCTCTGCTCTGAAAGTCCTAGGCTTTAAAGATTTTTGACTTCTACCTTTGTATTATTTATTTCTATCTAACAAACTATCTTACTTGTTTTCAAAGTTTGTGTTGATTAGAATTTGCCAAAGGTCTAGTTGGGTGGTTCCTGTTTAGCATTTTTCAAAAAGTTATAGCCAAGATATTGGCCTGGGCTGTCATTTAAAGGTCTAAGACCAGAAGGTCCATTTTTGAGACTGAAATAAGAAAATAAGACTTTTGTGACCCAGAGGTTATAGAAATGGGACTGCCCAGATATTTCAAGTGTATATAGTCTTGTACAGACAAAGCTTGGGGTGAGGGGATGGCAGGGGCTTCAGTGAAATTGGATCTTTGGTAGAAAGGAGAGCAGGCAAATCACTGAGTACCAGTCTGCTTCTCCTAAAACAACAACAAAAATGATTCTGCTCATAAAAAGACAACATAATTGTTTTTGGTTAAAATCCAGTAATTTTGCTTTGCCAATGGTATCTCTCAAAAGATTGGGTTTTTTGGGTTTTTCTGAGGGATAGACTCGGGTCACTGAGTAGTCATGGTCAATATGTCCTAGAAGCTGTTGAATTTCCACATATCTGGGGTCCATAACCTGCACAGTCATATCTCAGCCTTGCATTTGGTGGACACACAGATGTTTAACTTTGCTCACTGACTGTTGAATTACTCCAGTAGCTGATATCATCATCTTGATTTATGAAAGGGCTAAAGAAATTTTAGTGCTTGAGCTGCTGTTAAAGCACAAGAGTAGAGTACAAAAAAACACACTCAACTCCAGAGTCAATTTTCTCCTGAAATACAGCTTTCAGGTCAACAGTGAATAAGCCTGGTAACCCTTATCATAGCACTAACATCAGAGGCACTATCTTACAATAGAGGTTATGGGGAGCTAATAACATATTACCTAACTATGTAACCTCCAAAATTGGAAATGGTAGGTTGACTAACAGCATGTGAAGCTAGTGGGTTTTTTTTGTTGTTGTTGTTGCTTTCCTTAGTAACAATTTCATTCATGCAAATATTTTTGTGGTTTTGTCAGGGACTCATTATTGGCTTAATAACACATATCATGCTATGAAGGCAACCCAGAAGTTATTTTTGTCATCTCAGTCTTCTGTCCTGCCATCCCTATCTCAAGATGGCCCACTTGTATGGCTGGTAACTGGAAGGTTTAATTTCTTACAGTTCTTTTTATAGAACTGCCTGGTTGTTTTCATGATGTGGGAGCTAATTTATTCCATAAGGTATGTTCTAAAAGAGAAGGCAAAAGGCACCAGCCACGCCCTTGTCCCCTAGAATCTTAGTCCATTTTGTGCTGCTTAGGAAACAAGAGCCCGAGTTTATAATGAACAAAAATGTATGCCTCACCACTCTGGAGGCTGGAAAGTCCAAGAACACAATGTCAGCGGGTTTTGTCTATGGAGGGTCCAGTCTCTGCTTTCAGAATGGACACGTGAACCCTGCATGTCCTCCCAAAAAATGGAGTTCTCTGTTCTCAAATGGCCAAAGGTGGAAAGGCAAACTCTTTCATAGTTAACTAATCCCATGCAAGCCGAAAAGGCCGTACTTCTCAATCTTACTACATTGACATTCAGTTTCTACATGAAGGCCATAGGACACAGAAACATTCATTCCATGTTATATAGTCTCATTTAGTTACCAATTCAATTTATTAGAAGTCATTCATGCTACACAGCCCATAAATAAAGGTGGTTAAATTCATTTCATAAAGGAAAAGCACCATATTTTGGACGTATTTTCAGCCATTAAAACCTTCATTATCTGACCCATCATGACATCTCATTTTTTCTTTAGAAATTTTACACTAGTGCACATTTGGATCAAGTATGATATATAATAAGAAGTAGGCTCCCCTGAGAACTATGACTTGGGGACTGACACTGAAGGCATTAAGAGGCTTCACTGATGTAACCCATGGGACCAGAGTAGTTTGTTTATATGTGACTAGCCTGTGAGATTTTTAATGCAACTCCTCACATCCAGTCAAGACCAGAGTATGTACAATGTTCATTTAAAAACCCCAAATATCTCCAATTCTAGCCTTTTGAAGAATCTTCACACCGATTTTCATGTTGATTCCCCAATCTACATTTCTACCATTAATAGAGAAGGATTCTCTTCTCCCCAAAACCCAGCCAGCATGTTATTGGTTGATTTCTTGATAGCAGTCTGAAGTAAGGTGGAATTTCAATGTTATTGTCATCTGCATCTCTCAAATGACCAGTGATGTTGAGCATTTCTTCATATACCCCTGCTGGGTATCTTCCCAAAAGAATTAAAAACATCATACAACAGTGATATGTGTACCCATGTTTATAGCAACACAGTTTGTAATAGCTAAATCATGGAAATAGTCCAAATGCCCATAAGCTGGTGACAGAATTAAGAGATATTTTTAAATAAAATAAAATAAAATAAAATTGAGTATTAGTCAGCCATAAAGAATGGTAAAAAGAGACATTTGTAGCTAACTGGATGCACATTTCATTTCTTAAATGAAATAAATAGGACATATATGTGTAGATGCAGAATAGTTTCTCTGATGTCAGAAGTTGCAAGTGTAAATGAGGAGCAAAATGTATAACAAATGATGTAAAATAGGAAGGAAAGGTCCAAAAAAGGAAAAGGAAGTAGAGAGGGAGGTGGAGAATAGACAAGAAGAGAAAGGAAAAAAAATGTGAAAATAAAGAAGAAATGTAAACAGAGTTTTGTAAATAGGAAAGGGTGAAGGAATAGAAAGGAGAGCAGGAAAATGAGGGAAAAAAAAAAACAAAAACCCAAGATGTATTACATTCAGATACAAATTCCCAAAGACAAAAGTGATCACAATGTATGCCAAGAAACTTAATGAAAACAACAACAACAGCAACAACAACAACAAAACAGGTGTCTCTTCATCACTGCTTGCAAACCTGGTTAGGTACAGACTTGTATGTGTTACCATGCCAGTAACCTTTTGCACCTTCTCTTTCACACTGTCACCATGTTAATTGCCATGATTTCTTCTTAAACAGTTTACTAATTAATAACATGTTATAAGTTGTTTCTTTTCTCTGATATTCATTTTCATTAGGCATGATGGTGCATGCCTGTAATTTTAGCATTCAAGAAGCTGAGACAGGAAGAATGTTGTGAGCTCAAGGCTATGTTGGACCAGGGGTCAGCTTGAAACACATAGCAAGACTGCCTCAAAACTCAAAACTAACGAAGCAACCAAACAAAAAACAAAACTTTCATTTTCTTTCTATGTAAAACACAAAAACATTTTTTTTCATTATGCTTTGAATAATATGGTCCATAATGGCAGTGAGATGGTGAGGGTTTGAAGAGGAGTCATCAGTACTCTGGGATGGATTAATGTCACATTGCAGGGGTTCTAACTCTCATGGGACTAGATTAGGTTTTTTGAGATCTGGCTGTTTTAAGAGAGCCTGACATCTTCCCTAAGTCTCCCTTCAGTGCACACCAATCATTTTGTCATTTGAGTTTGCCTCTGAACTATCAGGTCAAATATATATATATAAGAGGTCAAATATATATATATATTTTTACAAAGTACTCAGCTTTGGGTTTTTTATTATAGGAACACAAAAATGATGGAAATACTTTCCTATACACATCCTTATGATTGTGAATTCAAGGAATTAGGACAAATTCAACTTCTTTTCTCCACAATATAACCTGTACTTTTTGCATTTTCTTTCATGTTATTATTCTAGTCTTTTTATTTTCAATCTCCTCTTCATATCTAGACTTTCCCCATATTTTAAGATTAAGTTGTAGGTATATTCAGAGCTTTCCATATACAGATGCAGTTGGAATTCACTTCTTATATTACCTAATCTATCATAGGGCATATGAAACCAACTTTACAAATTAGAGTTATTTATAAATGTACTAGTCTTCTGCTGGCCTCAATTCCTGTTCTTTGATGACTGACTTAAGTGTGAGTGCTGCCCGTCTTTCTGTTTCCCATAACCTCCTGGGTGATTTTTTGCATATAATAAAAATCAACTAATATTTACTTAAATTGAAAAACAGTTGGACTATTCTGTCCCCAAAGTACCTGTATGTGTATTAGTATCACTCAATTGAATTTATATGTGATGTTTTCAGAAACCTTTGTAAAATAAAATTCATTATAAATGGGTAATAAATTGCCCTGTGAAATAATTTATAAGTTCATCAAACCAATAAACAATATTAATTTCCCAAGGAAATCAGGCTCCCAATTTTTTCAGCTTGTATAAATTATATTTACATCTGTTTTCACAATAACTTTCTAGATATTATCACTAGGGTTTTACAAGTGATTAAATTGTGTTTCAGTTAACATTTTTTATGATTAGAGTTAGGAAAAAACACAGATGTAGAAAAAGAATACAGATTTTCTGACTCCTTAACCAGCATTTATTTCATTTACAACACAAATAAGTACTGGTGATATGAAACTGTCTAAAACATTGGAAAAATAGCTTTTTTTAAAATTCCAAGTAGCCAATATACAGCATGTAATGCCAATACTAAGTATACAGTAAGAGTGGAAACAGTATTCAAAGGGGGTAAGAATTTGCCAAAAGAAAATGGATGAATACTAAAAGTAAATATGAATTTTACTCCAAATATTTTAATTGATTAAACAATATAATGTTTGTGCACTGTGAGATACAGAGCTGAGATTCTGAAGTACAGAGTGACAGAGAAGAGCTTAAGAATACAAAGAAAATACAATGCATTGGAAATGGTAGCAATAAAGGAAAAGAGAGCTTATGTTCAACTGGATATAGGTACTAAGGGAATTTAATGAAGGAATAAATATTCTAGAACATTCTCAGAAAAGAGATAGTAATTAAGTGACTGCTTTAAGCAGTTGAGACTATAGGCAAATTAAAGAAGTCAGTCAGTAAAAGGAATTCTTAGCAGATGAATGCAGGAATTAGGTGCTACATTATATTAAGAAACTATGATTAATTCAGTCACATCATGCAAGAAAATAATGGTAGACAAAGAAATATTCCTAGAAAACTAGAAAATACAAGATAAGAAAAAGTAGAATGCAATGTTCTGAGAACCTATTTAGCTAAAGTAGGTTTTATCTGGTATAGAAATCTCAAATTAATAAATTCACAGAATTTATTCAATGAATCTGAAATCTAGATTCAGTAAATTTATGTCAGTAAACCTTGATATCTGAAATCCAGCCAGATTGTCAATATTTCTTGAATTTCCTAAGCTGAAATACAAAACTCCAGAGCATGAAGAGGGACAGGAGCTATAGTGTTAATCCGTATTTGCTTATTCATCATTAAAGATACTCGCGGATAAAAGGTGGGTAAGCTTTGTAATACTTTGATGAGTTGGTAGCCCAAAATTTCATTGTTTTCTTTAATAATTATCTCAGACACTTAGTGCTTCAATGTGCCAGGCAGTATTCATAATGTTTTGCAATTATCAACCCATTTCATGCCACTGGTAATCTTCTGAAGTTGAAACTATTATTGTTACTCTCATTTCACCAATGCAGGGGTGGCACCAATGGGCTGAACTACTTGCTCAAGGTTACAGACTTGGGACTCAAACAGGCAAGCTGTAGTTTTAGCCAAATATTTTCAGCAATATCAATTATGTTATCCTGGCTCTCAACCAGATATTTTTTAACAACTAAATTTTTAACGGCTAAGAAACTGTGGTTAAAGGAAAAGAAAACCTTATAAAACCAGCCTTATAAGGAAAATAAAGAAAATCTGAAATTCTTCCTTCAGCATATTATGTTTTGACAGTTTGAGATGTGAAACTCTGCTGATACTTTTCTCCTGAAAAGGTCCCTGAGCAAATTTTTAGCTGGAGTAATAAAAATGTATCATGGGATGAATTTCTTTAATTCTTTACATATTGTTACCTGAATGTGATTAACATGTACACAGACAACTTCCTCTTTATCTAAACTTTAAATAAAGGAAACCATCACTGGCATGCATTATATGCAGGTGTTTTCCATGGTTTGTACTGAAGAGTCTCCAGTTTCTAAACATTAAGAGAAACTCCTAACATTAGAACACCAGAACAATAATAAAATGCATGGCGACGAGAACCATTTTGGATTCTTTTATTGTTTGAAACGTATCCCACGTATCCCACGTCGGAGCTTTGCAAATTGGCTGGTTTTGCTACATTGTGAAGCCTGGAAGCGCCCTGGTGACAGTTTCCTACTAGCAAAGTCAACATCAGAATTGCAAAATGAGGAGCCCTCTGTGTGCAAGGAACTCCACTGACATCTCAGCATTTTCATAGTGTTACAACATCTAGAAGGTGATGTTTGTTTTAATTTTAGTTTTTATTTTTTACAAATTCTTGTGAAAGAAACTTTTTCTAATTTAAATTCAATGTTTAAATTTAAATATATTCTGTAGGCATAACTGAATTAAAAATTGTGAGATGAGGAGATTATCTTGTATATGTGAATGGTCCAAAAGACAAACGTCATTTCAAAAAGGAGTCAAGAGGACTAGTGACAGAACAGGAAATGTCATGACACAGGAAGAGACAGTGAATGAGACTGAGATGCTTTGCTGATCCCTTTGCAGATAGTGGAAAGAACTATGGTGAAAGAAATGCTCCCGTCTTGTAGAAGGTGCCAGAATAACTCGGTAGAACCTCCAGAAAGAACTGGCCCTGCCGACACCTTGACTTCATCCCAGTGAATCTGGACTCTGATCTTTAAAATAGTTAATAAACTGATCCATATTATTTTCAAGGACTAATAGACAGGAAATAAATCTTGGCATGGGATGAACATTACAGATGGTTACCAGTGCAGAGGAAAGCACTACTGGATCACATCTGAGCACTGGAGATAAAACACAATGGCCAACGCAGGAAAAAAAAAAAATGCTACTGTCCTGAACTTTGTACTATAGTGATTTTGTATTATAGTGGTCTTGTGAATTCTTGTACTGTAGAAAAACAGTCACCAGTATAATGTTCACTTCCTTTCCCAGAGCATCATGTATTCGCTAACTTTTCCCACTCTGAACACAAGTTTTTCTTTTGATTTCTTCAGGTTTGCAAGTATTTTATGTGAGGATTTATACTGTCTTCATCCGAAGTCATTCAAACA
>PVIR01008286.1:0-57384 GCA_004026965.1 Petromus typicus
GCTGGAGAGCTCGCTGGGTGGGGAGCACGGGACCCCCGGGCTGGCCCTATGTCTGGGTAAAGGCCAAGGCTGGACAGTCCCACAGGCAGTTAAAGGGCAGATTAACACTAATTTCCTGTAAAGAGTTGGGCAAACTCATTTTCAGGAAAGGGGTTGTGAGTCCACTTTGAAAAAAAAGAGAGTGGATAGTAGTGGGTTTTCCTGCTCATTCTCTCTCCTGAATGCGCTCGGCGTCACCAGGAGACAGATCGGCACAGCAGAAGAGTGGTGTCGGGGTGGAGGTGGCACACAGGAGGTGCTGTCCTCCACAGTGCCCTCCCGCACTGGGCGGGGCTCCTGAGAGCCCTGGGCACTGCCCTGGGGACCATCGCCGCTCACCCAGGCTGCCTGGTAGTGGCCTGTGGTGTCCGTCTCGCCGCCTCTGCCCCTCGCCAGCTTTTTCTCTGTGCAGCCTCCTCGTACCAAAAACGGTCTGAGCTATTGCCTCATGCTGGAGTTTCAAACGCCCAAAGGAGGCCAGGAGCCCTTTCCTCCTCAAAGTCGGTCGGAAACACCTTTCCTGGACGTTTGAAACTGATCTCATGTTAAGAACTGAGTGTCCCCGCGGATGTTCTTCCTAACTGTCCACGTCCCGCCTTCCGGTCCAGCGCCAGCCTCTGGCCCTGGCTTTGCCTCCCGCGAGCCTGCTCCTGAGGCGAGCCCTTGAGCCACAGAGCCCAAATCTGAGGGCTGCTCTTTGCCTCCGGTGGCCAGAACCGGAGTCTAGAGAGCACAGGTTGGCGGATCCGAGCCCTGGGAGCAGCCAGGGGCTTTGGATTTTAAAATGCCCACGGAGACTGAAGGCGTCTCGTAAGCGTGACAGAAATGATGTGGCAGAGCTGGGCCTCCTCGGCCTCAGGGCCTCCCCGCAGCCCTGCCAGGCGCTCTGACCTCTGCATGGGACCCGGGCAGCCTGCCAGGGTGCCGTGCTCTCGGGCCTTGGGGAGGTCTGGGAGAGGCTGGGAAAGTGGACTCTGTGTCCCGTGGGCCAAGCCCATTATGAGTGATAATGTGGCCTGTCCACAGCTCTTGCTCACTCAGGCTGTGGGCTGCGGCCTCTGCCAGCCTCAGTCTGCAGTGACTTGTCGTCGTCGTTCAGCCTCCATCCTGGGGTTCAGGCATACAGTAACAGACACTGCATTTCCTCAACTTCTGTCCCCAGTTCTGGGGACTCGAGGCCAGACACGGGTGTCGCCTGGAGGCCGCTCTGCCCACTGCAGGGGCCCTGGCGGTCCCTTAGTCATTCCTGCTGCTGGGCTGGGTTGTAGGCCAAGAGCTGCTCTCTGGTGGTCGTGCTGTCACTTTGGAGCCTGCCTTCGCTGTGCCCGCCTTCGCCCATCGCCCAGCACAGTCCTCCCTGCCTGGCAGGCTTCAAATCCTCTGTGGCCCCATCCACAGCGAGGGTCCGCGGTACGGCGAGTGGCACCGACCGTGACGGCACTGCCCCTCACTCTCCGCACTAGGGCTCTGGGTGATGACGGGCTCCACCTCTAAGCAAGTGACAGGGTCGGTGCCACCCACTGCCGTCCTGTGTGCCCAGCCTTCTGCGGAGTGGGGCAGGGAGGCTGGCCTCGCCTTCTGAACTGTCGGGAGTTTGATGACATATTTGAAAAGAACTTTTAAAAAGATGAAAGGAGTGAGAAATACACGATTTAGAAACTATTTCCAAGGTTAAAAACAAGTGCATGCTATTTGATCTGTTGGTGGCCCCTGTGCAGTGCTCATGTTGCTAAAAACCACTTGTTGGATGGAGAAAAACTTGGCAGGAGCTACAGGCTTTATTTAGAGTGTTGGTGGGGGGCTGCTCAAGAAGGCACAAGCTGGAGTCGCCAGCAGAGATAAAAGGGGCCGTCCGCGGAAGGTTTCGGTGGAAATCAGAAACCAGGGCCGTGGGGGACAGAGGGCGGCACTAGAGCAGGACTCAAGCTGGTTTGGGAGCTTTCCCCGCACTCACCTGTAGGTGGCGTCTCCCTGCCGTCTGCCCCAGGAGTCTGACAACCTTATCAGAGCTGTGGAGCCCAGGGACCCTCAGTCCCTCCAGGCGCTGCTGGGGCTGGAGCTCAGGGCCTCACATGGGAAAAACGCGCTTCTACCACGGAGCTCCCCCGGGCCCCGGGCTGCTCAACTCCAAGCCTCCTGTTGGGAGTTCCCCGATGTCCATGTCCTCACTCTCGGCTCAGCGCCTCTGAAGTCCGCTGGCACCAGCAGCCTGAATCCTGTAACTTCACAGTTCTCCCAGCTGTGTACCTCAAGCCCCGTCATGTGCCCAGAGCTGAGCCGGGAGAGGGGCTCGCTGCTGCTCCATGAGGAGTAAATAATACGCACCCCTGCGGTTGTGAGTGCTGCGTGGGGGCAGGAGGAGAGAAGAGGTCTGTCTCTGCGTCCTGTCCGGCAGCAGCTCTCCAGGGCAGGGACCGGCGCAGGAAAGACCGCATTACTCTTCACGAGAAGGGAGGAGGAGAGCCTGGGTTGTGCACGGGAAGGGGTGCCATGTTCTTCCCGCCTGTGAGAATGCTCACGCACAGGTGAATGCGCGCAGGTGGGGCTCCTGGTGGAGTCTGGGAGCTTCTGCAGCAAAGGCGCAGCCCAGGCCGTCCAAGCACCACGTGCTGTAGAGTGGTGCTTGATTAACAAGCCAGAAGGCGGAGCCAGAGGCGTCCAGGGCCAGGCTATCCTGGAGCAAGGCAGCGGGACTTCCAGCATCTTCCAGGGGTCCTGTCACTGGAACTGGAAGCCAGGCTCCCAGCAAGCTCGCTGTTGGATCGGGAACTTCCTCTTGGGGGCAGGGATAGCCAGAGGGGAGGGCCTGAGGACCTGTCCCCAGGAAACCCTTAGCACTTGATCTTTGTGGGCTGAGGAGTGTGCAGTGCCAGGCTGCTTGCCCTGGCCCGAAGTCCCCCTTCCCTGCTGAGAAAAGCTTACAGCGGGCAAGAAGGACCAGCCTGATGCCAAATGCAGCGAGGAGGCAGCAGGGTCACTCGGTCATGGCTGGGTCGTTACAGTCCGTCTGCTCTCTGGTGATTGTTCCTGACCCCCGGGCTGCTGGATCCTGTTCATTTTGGAGAAGTGGGGAGAGACAGAGAGACAGAGGGAGAGAGACAGACACACAGAGAGAGACAGAGAGACAGAGACAGAGGGAGAGAGACAGACAGAGACAGGGAGTGAGATATAGAGACACAGAGAGAGAGAGAGAATGAGGGAGACAGGGACAGGCCAAGGGAGAGGAAGGGAGGGGGGAACATTTGCTAATTCGGGACTAGGAGTAACCTAAGAGGGCATAAATTCCACGCTTTTCTTCTAGATAAGTTGGTGAATGGAGACCCAAGGAGGAGAAGGAATTGCCCAAGGTCGTACAATAAGCTGGAGTCAGAGGTCAGCCTCCCCGCAGAGCCTCCAGGACAGGGCTCACTGACTTTGCCTAATTGCCCAAATCCATCCCGATCTGAAATCAGAGTCTCTGGCCCGAGCTCCAGCAGCATTCCGGAACAGAGTCATAAATCCCCACGGCCTGCGGCCACTCTGCTCTGACATTTGTTGGGTTTTACTGCCAAACGCTGCTACTCCGAGATGCCATCTCCGGAGGGAGAAATCCTTGAAAGAGATATCCCTTTTCCTCTTTCCCAAATTAGGAGTTAATTAGTACCAAAATGTTCACGGAAGGGGTGCCTTGGCTGGCCTTTCGCAGTCTGCAGGCTTCCCGAAGCCGAGAAGTGTCTCTTTGGAAGGTGCCTAATTGTGCCCGCATCTCTGTTTGGAGAAGGGAGCCTCTGCGTCTGGGCCAGGCACCCTCAGGGACAGATCTGTTAACTCCCTGTCACCTTCTTTTGAGATACCATCATCTTGTAACTCTGAGCAATAAAACGAGTAATTGTGGGTCTTTTGAAGCGAGGGCCTGTGCCCAGCCAGTTTGTTTACGCTGGGAGGCCAGGGTGGCTGGCCCCAGCGCATCGTGCCTGTGCCCCAGGCCCCCTGCAGCTCTGCCTGCTCACTTCAGACTCGCAGGGACTCAGCCTCCTGCTCCATTTTTGTTTTTACTCAAAGAGCGCCACATTTCGGATATAATGTGTGACCCCATGCCTGAGAAGCTCTTCGTTCTGGGACTCTGAACAGTTCTGACTGTTGGAACGTAAACCTCTCTCAAAAGCTGCGCCCTCGGCTCCATCTTGGGCCCTTCCCCAGCTGCTGGCTGGCCGGCACCTCTGGCCTGGAGCTCTGTGTCGGGGGTGGGGGGAACTGGGAGGTCACGAGTCCTGGGGGCTCCACTGGGCTCAGGAACAGCATTTGTATTACTCAGAATTTAAATGAAGGTCTCAAAAGGCAAAACTAATGAAGATTTACTAAAGCTGCCATTGTCTGATAATTCAATACCAGCTCGTTATTAGAACCACATTTATTGAGGTTTAATCACTATGAAGCAGGCCGCTCTGGCATAGCTGTCAAACCGCACACAATGTGTTCTTAATAATTAATCAGTGCAGTATCTTGTCATTCTAGCCTTCATCTTGGGCTTGGGTGTGTTTTTAAAGAGATGCTGTCAGTACATTTTTGGAACTTGGTTGTCTTTTGCTTTTCAAAACTCCTTGGACCCTTTAAGCAAGGGGAAGGAAAAACCAGATTCCACCCCGAATTCCACCCTGCGTCCTCATGGAGAGCAAGTCCAGAAATGCGACTGAGGCTTCCTGGACCTGCACTAAGCTGCTGACATTTTGTTTTTCCAAGAGAACAACACCCTGAAGCCCCATGCACTGGGGATTTGCTTTCCTCTCTTGAAGTCCGCAGGCACCGAGATGGTGGGCTTGGCGTGGGCTCGAGGGTTCGCTGAGTCCTGAAACTGCTGGCCAGTAACTCACATCCAGATACCTCCACAGCTGTTTTCTGCAAGCGTGGCTTCTCAGAGCTAAGCTCAGGGTTTGGAAGAGACCTACAGAGTGGAGCCTGGGTTTGGACTGTTTTCTCACTTGGGCTGGGGCAGCTTAAGGAAGCGCTGGGCATCACCAGCCCTGACCTGTCTCCCTGCAGAAGGCTGGGAGAGTCACAGGAAGTCACCCACAGAAGGTCCTCTCACTGTGTGGACTTCTCCAAGCCCACAGTGGGGAGGCTATTAGTACCCTTGATAGTGTGACAGCCACTGGGTTGGTGCAAAGTGTTAGGTCTAGACCGAGTTGGCTTAGGTTGAAATTTTTGCTTCAGTGCCAGCCAGCTGTTTGATCTCGAGCAATCTGTCCTTTATAAACTTTAGGATCCCCACTTATAAGATGGGGAGACATTAGACCTACTCACAGGCTCTGTGGAAACTGATGAGATGACTCGTTCATGAGCCTCGCACACTGGGGGAACATGTGTTCCAGAGAGGTACTGAGCCCTGTGGCCATCTATCCTTCCTTTCCCTGGGATGAACATCAGAGGTTACCTCTGAGCAACCTTGCCATGGTGATAGTGGCCCTGAGGGCAGCAGGACCTTGTGCTGTCACTATCTGCTCCTGAGTAAGTCAGTGGCTTTATTTAGGGGCTTTTCACCCCCCAGGGAACTTTAGCAATATATGGAGATTTTTTAGTTCTTACGCCTGGGGGGAGGAGGGGGTTGTGGGCCACTAGTGGGTAGAGGCCACAGGTGCTGCTCAACACCCCACGGTGCCCAGGACATGACAAACAGAGGCCCCTCCAGTGGTACGGAGGCTGAGGAGCCCTGTGGAGAGATGGCCTGACCTCTCTGTGAGGCTCTGCATCACGGGCAGGACCACGCCCGGTGGCATCACAGAAGTAAGCGATGCACCAATAAGGAGATCCTGGGACCGGAAGCTCCCTCTGTGGTAATTTGGTAATTTAGGAGCATCTGGTGTTCCCAGGGACCATCAGAAGAGCTCTCTATGCCCAGCTCTTCACTCCATCTTGGAGTTAGTGTTTCTGTCAAAGGTCAGGACCTCTGCGCTCTGCTGCTCTCCAGTTTTCCCAGGCACCAACTTGGCTGCCAGAAACTGGGTTCTTGACTCCCTGCTTCGCCCAACCTGGCTTCCTGGAATTTCTCAGTGTTCTCACCCTTTGCATTCGTCTTGTCTCAGTGCTCAGATTCTTGGTCTGGATTCTGACCTTGAGGAATCGTCATGTCCACTGAGTGCTCCGAGAGAGTGCCATGCACGCCAGCATGCGGGACGGCGAGCCGCTCTCCATGTGTGTGAATTGATAGCAGACATCGTCTGTACTTCAGCACTTTCTGCTCCCGCCGTGGCAGCTGTCTTCTGCCTCAACTGAGTGAACTGGGGAAGTTACTCCCAGTGGTGGAGTTTCAGTTCAGGATGCACACAACAGCCAGTGCTACCGCCTTAGAGACTTTCAGATGGACCTTTTAGACTCAAGGTAGTCTCTGCTTCCGGAAATGTTCCTGGTGAGTTCTCAGATGGAAAAGTGCAGGATCTAGGCTCCTTGTGCTGGTATGGAGGTCAGCTGATGGTAGAGAGACTCTCTGCTGGGGTCAGGGCCAGAGGGACAGTGTGATCCATGGAATTAAGTGCAGAAGACTTAGTGGAATGTTCTGGTGGGATTGTCTTGGTCCATACGCTTGGGTTGTACTCAGTGCAAAGGCCGCGTTTACCCTTCCTTCCAACTGTGGTTTGGTTTAGGCAGGAATATGATGGCTACCTCCCCAGACTCAATCCTGTATCCCCTTGCAGCAGGGCAGAGAACATTCCAGAATCTATCCCCGGTGTGAGGCTCCATAGGGCCATATTCTTCCCCTTGTTCCTGTGAGCTTCGTGAGGTCTCTGGAAGGTAAATGGTCAGTAAATGTGCACATAAGAAGGGAGTCTAGGAAAGGGTAAGTGCTTCAGCCGAGGCTCCATATCTAGTGAAGGACAGAGCCAAGACTCAGAGCCAGGCGGGGGCGTGGAGGAGCCCAGGGCCACCCATATCAGGGCAAATCTAGCTGGTACTATTCTCTGGGCCTGGGCAGTGCAAGCCAGACATGACTCAGGGCCTTCCTCATCTGATCACTGATGTCTGTAGGACAAGGAGCCTCCTGGCTCCTGGATGTGCCTCCCTTCCACTTTTCCGTGATATGGACCCCTGCGACAGCAGAGTTCACTGTCCGATGATCCTGAGCCTTTCTCCGGAGTGGCGTGGGGCTACCCATGGGAGGGCGGGCCCAGCTCCTGAGGTGTGTAGCCCTAGGCCGGGGGGAGGGTGGAGGGGTGGCTGGAGCACTTGCAGCTTGAACTTGGGGGCTACTGATTATGGGGAATTGAGCAAGAGTAGGAAGATCAGGTGGGAAGGCCAAGGGCTGGAGGCCAGGAGTGGGTTTCTCAGGGGCTACGAATGGTTAATTGCATCTGGTCCTCCAGATTATTTAGAGAGGAACAGGCAAGCTCTGTATCCCACTCATTGTTGGTTTGATTCAGAATTTTTAAACAGGTACACTGTAGTAAATGGGCTTCCTTTTAAATTAAACTTAGGGTCTCAAAAATGTCAAGCGTGGCCCTCGCCTGGCATAGGCCTGGAGACTGTTTAGGCCTTGAAATGGTCTGTTCTGAGCCTGCATTATTAGTGTCCCAGGCCCACTTTCCTTGCCTGGCCTGTCACCTTGGCAACCTCTGGCCACTTTTCTGGAAATGGTCACCGGCCTGGAGCTCTCAGGAGCTTTTTCAGAGTTGAGGAAGTTGAAGACACTGGTGGGATGTGCCTTGGGATATTCTCATGAGATACAGTTTCCTCTAAAGCTCTCTCAAAGTTTCAAATACCAAGCACAGGCCCTCAGATGAACCTCCCTTCCAACACTGTCCGCCAAGATCAAAAACGTGTGCTTGCAGAACTCCGTGCTTCTGGTTTGGTCACGCCTTCCCTCTGTCCTCCCTCTAGATGGAGGGAGAATGACCACTGTGTGACCTGGAGGGGCAGGGGCTCCATGAGAAAAGCAAGCAACTAGACACAGCTGAGGACGCACACCTTCCAGACACTTTGCTGGCTGTGGCTTGAGCTGGGCTCAGCCCCCCTGCACCAGCTGCCCATCCCCCAGAAAGAACTCTGGCTCCTGTGTGTCTGGGGCCTTGACCTGTTACCCGCAGGGTGAGCAGAGGCCGGCTGTACTTCTGCCCCTGGGCCCACTGTACTTGCCTCTGTGATGCTGGGCATCTACCCTTCTCTGGGTCACCCTCTCCTTGTGTCTCTCGTCTCCCGGATGCAATCTCGCCTCTACCAAAAACACGGTCCTCTCTTGGTGTGCTCCCACTTGTTGTGGGTCTGACCTCCATTAAAACATCTGCAGCGCTGCCCTCCCCGCCCTATCCCTCACACCAACAATTCTTCTCTTTTTTCCCAGCTCTCACTGGACTTGGGTCAACCAGTGTAGCAGAGGGACTCAGGACTGGGCTGGGTACATTTCTGCTGCCAAAGCCAGGCCTGGAGCTGCGCTCTGGGAAGCAGAGGTAGGAGGGTCCCAAGTGTGGATGGAGCCCGGGCAGCTTAGCTATCAGAGCCACTCACAGGGAAATGCCGGGGATGAAGCTGGTCTTGGGTTCAATTCTTTGTACCACAAAGGAGAAGGAAGGGGAAGAGGAAGTGGAGGAGCAGAAGGAAGAGACAGAGGAAGTAGAGGAGAAGGAAGAGAAAGGCTAGGTGGAACAGGAGAAGGAGATGGAGAAGGGCTCTTCTGAGATCCCAGGGAGAGCTCCAGAGCCCCTGCCTACCAGAGCACACAAAAATCCTGCCCGCCATGTTGGGGACTCAGAGACCCGCAGGAGTCCGGGGACGCCGGGTGGGAGACGCCGCGAGGCTCACGCTCCCGTCCCCAGCGCCTGCAAAGCGCTGCTCACGAGGAAGGAGCCCAGAGTTTGTGTGGAATGAAGCTCCAGAGTGCCTGCAAACCAGGGTCTGGGGGTTCGGACCTCAGAGCGTGAGAGATAATGTCGTAAATGACACTGAGGAAGCCCTGGAAGGCATGAGCGGTCTTCTAAATGCCATCCAGAAAAAGCCACGCGCCTAGGCATGCGCAAAGAGCGCGGCCTGGTGTCTCGTGCTTGGCGGGGGTGGGCTACCCGGGGGACGCGTTGTGAAACCTGCTCTAGAAACAATCAGAGACGGGGATTCAGGGAATTGTTGGAGTAAAAGAATAGGAGAGCTTTGGGAGCCTAACCCAAACCATATGCGCCACATATTGTTTTTCTCAGAGAAACAGCCTAATTAGATCTTAATTCCATATTGTCCTATGGTATTGGATGCATAGCAAGCAGGCCCTCTCGGTGTACAAAAGCCCCTACTTCTGAGAAGGATGAAGAGGAGGGCGAGACCACCTGGGGAAGGCCCCACAGACCAATATGGATTTGATTTGTCACAAGCACCGAGACCTGGGAGCCACATTCACTGCAGGCACATTGATTATAAGCACTGAATACAAAACCCTCAGTGCCGTGGGGGCTTGCTGGAGCCCAAATCAAATTGGGCCCCTGCCTTTGTCTTGCATTTAATCGTCCTAAAATCCTGTTTCCCTCTGCGCTGCCCACAGAGTCCCTGCTTCAGTGGACCCCAGCTCCTCGTGCACCCAGCGTGGGCTTGGGCGGTGGCACTCCAGAGGCCATTTGGTGCTGGACTCTGGTAAGCTCCTCGCCTCTGCAGGGGCGGCGATTATGTCCCCAACACACAGAAGCCTCAGAATTCACAGCAAGCGCTTTACAAGGGCAATAAAGTTTTATATGCAGCTCAGTGAAATACCGAATGCAGCCAATTATCCACCAAAATAAATGGATGGGAGAAGGAGTGGCTATATTTGGCTCAGACTTAATTATTTTGCATTTGAACTTCTGGAGTCCGTGCAATAAAATGCCGTTCTGCCCTTATTTCCTGGTTCGGTTACTTAATCCCGACTCCAGCAGCTGGGCTCTCGAGTGGAGAACACTGTCCAATGTCAGAGGTAAGAAAATGTGTAAGGTTTGACATCAATTACAACATTACACACAACATAAAATTTAACAACTTGAATCAGGCTTTCATTGCTCTTTAAAGAGACTGTATGGTTTTTTTTAAGATCTAAAAATTAATCAGTTTCTAAGAGTCATACCTTTCTGAAATGCATGGACCTTACTCTTAGCTTGAGATGTAAGAAGAAATCTCTTGTTTCTGTCTGTGTCTTTCTCTTTCATTTAAAACTGCAATTTAATTTCTTCAGTTTTTATTTTTCTAGGGAAGCACTTTTCTTTGAATGAAAAAAAAAGGCTAAAACATACAGATATTGGGCCGGGGATTTAGCTCAGTGGTTCCGGCGCCTGTCTTGCAAGTGCTAGGACCCGGGTTCGATCCCCTGGTAACCACATAACAATACTGGGCGTGGAGACTCACACCCAGCAGCAACCAGTACCACATACCACAGTGCCGGGCGTGGTGCCTCATGCCTGTAATCCCAGCACTTAGGAGGCAGAGGCAGGAGGATTGCTGTGATGTGAGTTTGAGGCTGAGCTCAGGGCCAGCCTGAACTACAAAATGAGACCCTGTCCCAAAAAACAAAACAAAAACCAACCAAACAAACAAAAAAAGATATTGAATTATTTTTCTAAGGTAGTAAAATTCTAGGGAGACCAAGATGAGAACACAGAGATCTCGTATTTGGCCATAAACGAGGATCCTCATGTGTGGACTATGACTGCCCCTCCTCTGTGGCTGTGCCCAGAACTGGGAGACAACCTTCCCTCCACCAGCCCTTGACACCCCATCTTCTTATAAAACACTACCTGTAATCCTGCGGTTTTTGTCCCTAACAGGCCACCATGCAGCGGAGACAGGGTGACTGAGTTCCACTAAGAAGCTTGGTTTTGGCAGCTCAGTCCTGAGGCCAAAGTCAGAGTGACAGGGTGGACAGCAGCAGCTGTGGGTTGCAGCAGGACGTGGGAGCTGCTTTCTGCTCTCTCCCACTGGACAGATAGATGTAAGAGAGGAACATGGCATGGACCAGGGCTTGTCCTGCAGCGTGCCATGGAGCAGGGCACGCTGAGTGCGCGTGGAGGTAGTGGCTTTGTCACAGTGCTGCACTGTCATCATATACTGTGTTGAAGATTGCGTCGTGAGAAAGGCATGAGTCCCATGGTCTCTGTTTGGGACAGGCCACATGCTGCATGATTCTTGGGGGGAAGGGTGTGTGCCGCAGGTGAGGCCCCAGGGACCACTGCAGGGTGCTGTTCTGGGCCTGTCCTGATGGCCTCTGTCCAGGCACTTCCTGAAAGCCCTGCCCACTCCAGAAGAAATAGACATTTTCCCTGTAACCTGCCAGGTATCGCCCCACGGCATTTCCTGTTCTGGTGACTAGTGCTGCTAAAGGTACACTGGGCAATCACAGTTTTGCCCTAATGTGCCTCTGTACCTCAGACAAGGAGAGTTCTGGAAATCCTAATACAGTGGACCCTTGACTTATTAACTCAGTTCTCTCGAGGCCTGGTTGTAACTCAAGTTGGTCCACTGAAGAGTCCGGCTGCTCAACACAACCTTCGGAGTCTGTCCTGTACACAGGCAGCTCTCGGTGTCCTTACAGAGGGCAGACCCAGGGTGTCTTAGTTAACCCCATGTAGAAAGGATGTTGTCATGTTCCCTGCAGAACTCTTCAAGGGTTAAATCTGTTTGTGAGACCATCTGGAAGCACAAGAGGCTGGCATTTGGGTCCTAACTCTATACTTTGTAAGTTAAAACTAAAATTCTGGTCATAATCCAAGTTGTTCATATGTCAGGGAGCTCGTAATTTGAGAGTCCACTCTGAACCCTTCAGTTTTCCAAATGCTGTGTTCTCTCGTGAAGATCTGAGGAACTCTGCAGAGCACAGAAGCAGTCTTAAATCACAGGAGGGCATGGGACAGAACTGATCCCTGGATATTAAGATACAGATAGCACGCACACACACTACCCTTGCACATACACATGCTGCCAGGCGTAATTAAAGAGATTCCAAGAGATTTTATTTTAGAGTTTTAAGTTCACACCAAAACTGAGAAGAAATACACCCTGCTGCCCACCGGCTTTCAGGAAGTGCCTGCACAGAAGCCATCAGGACCGGCCCAGAACAGCACCCTGCAGTGGTCCCTGGGGCCTCACCTGCGGCACACACCCTTCCCCCCAAGAATCATGCAGCATGTGGCCTGTCCCAAACAGAGACTGTCAGTGCAATAGCCCCTGTCACTGCTACATCAGTGCCACCTGGTCACAGGCTGCAGTTGGCATGAGGGTTCACTCTTGGGACATTCTGTAGGTCTTTGTTTTGATACCGGAAATTGAACTTGTGAATCTATACTTGTGTAACAAGCACCAGAGCCAATGGGCTAAGTCCCCCACCATTCTATAGGTTTTGACAAATGTCTGATGACCTGTATCTACCAGATGATTTTGTATTTTGCTCAGGTTGTTTTACATGAGGCAGTTTTGGCAACATCACTTTCCTTCATGATGAGAATTTCAGAAAAGATCACAGAACTGAAGAAATTCAGGTTCTTAGAATATTGTAATTAAAGAATCTAGTATGTGAGTTTGCTGCTGCTATTCCTCTTGGAAATATATTCAGTGATGAAATGTCTGGTGAGCAGAGATCACGGAGGTGCCATCCTCCAGGAAGCACAATCCACAGTGGGGACATCAGGGACAGCAAGGCCGCTTTTATTGCCAGCTTATCTCAAAGTCCCTGCATAATTGTACGAGAAAGGTCATTAAGCTTGGAGCTCCTGCCTTATCTTTTTCTTGGACTGTTTCTGAAACAACATTAGTTCTTCACACTTCACATTTCAAACGTTACATGAATCGATGCTTTTTACATAAAAAGCAAAGAACTAGGTTTCCCATCATAAAATGTTATGCTATTTACATAAAAACTAAAGCTAATCTCGTAAAACTCCAGCGATTCCCAGTGGGACCCCAGAGGCCCCTGGGTATGGCGGGCGCCTCCCCACTTTCTAGTGCTGACTGACTTTCTGTGAAAGGCTCTTCTCGCCGTTACTATTCCGACTTTTCAAGTGGGGCAGGACGAGCATCCGAGGCTCAAGTGGACACTTATGAGCAACTTGCAAATAATCGTAGGCGGGAGAATTCCACCCAAATGGCAGGTTGCTGTGGCCCAGCCCTTGGAGCAGAGTCTTCACACCTTCAGCTCCGCAGGGCCCGCGGGGCCCTTGGACAACCAGCAGGACCTCGTTTCTCCTCTGTGGGCAGGTGCGAGACCTCCCCGAGGAGAACTGCCCATCAGTATGGCGTTTCCTTGAGAACACGTTCTTTCAAAACCTTCCATTAGGTGTCAATGAGTCTTAAAATATTAATGGCAAAACTTTTAGCTGGGCTGCCTAAAATTGAATAGAGTGATCAAAGTCAAGATAGTTCATGAAGCTCCAGTGGTTGCCTCTTCTATAATACCTGTTTTCCTAGTGAAGACTAGATTACATATTTAAAAGTTACCTGTTTCTTTCTTGTAAAGATACAAAGTGCTTGCCAGCATTAAATGTGAAGAAGCGGTGTTCGTTCACTTACTTACTCTGCGATTTCAGAGGATGCTCTCACACAGAATGATTTGCAGATAAGGAGTACTATGAGAATCCACTCATTTGTGTATTTTGACTCCCAGGGCAGCCTTCTTGGGGACTCAGTGAGCCTTCTCCATGGACTGTCCCTTTGATGTAGGACCTGTGATCTACAGATCTCCACAGAATGCACGGGAAATATTGGCACGCCCACCCTGCTGGGTGTCAGAAACACAGAGCTTGCATTCTCTAAAACTGAAGAGTGAATTTTAGGAACAACAGATGTTAAGAGTAGGAAGAATTTACAAGGGGAACATAGCTTCTGTCTAAGGGAGACAGAAGGGGACCAGAAAGTGGGTGACCTCCGCACGCTGCTTCTCAAGGGAATCTTACAGAACAAAGCCATGAGGTGAGGGGACTGAAGGTGGGACAAACTGTATCAACTAATAAGATGACTGTAAGGTCAGAGCTAGGCGTGACCGAGACCATCGAGGTAGCAGGTCTAAGCAACGTGCCAGGAGTTTCTTACCATGTGGTGCTGATGCTGACAGGGTGTGTGAGCTCCTTCTAGGGGGTGTCGGTGGAGGAGGGGTGCCAGTCTGGGTGGGACTTTGTAGAGTCCCTGGGTGATGAGCCCGGGCTGGCTGATAGGCAGGGCAGTGGGGAGCTGCAGGGTGGTAGCGGGTACAGCAAGTCTCCATGGTTTTTGTGGAATCAGCTCTCTTGTATGTAAGTGCGTGGCTGCTGCTGCCCTGTTACAGCTCTCCTGTGGGTGTGGTTTAGGGCCTGGGGAGTGGGTCTCCCTGGGCAGGGGTCGGACTTGGGAGACCTGTCAGTCACAAGTACCTGTCAGTCACACTTGGGTAACACTGAGTAAATAGAAGCCAGTCACATAGCAAGCACACATGCACCAAACAAGGGTTTCCCCGGGATGGCATGGGCGGGGAGGTCTTAGTTCCCACTCAAGGAGACTGATTCCTATTTGAGAGGCTAGAACAGATTTGTGCAAAACCAGAAGTCAAAGGGAGTAGCTCAGTGGGGACCTAGCAGGAAAAGATGCAGGAGGGGGCGTCTTCTCAAGCTCATTTGCTTGGCGCTGCAGGTGTGGAGTGAGGGGTGGGAGGGAGCGGGAGGGATGAATCTGTGGCCCCAGGATCACATAGGTCTTTGGGACTGTGCTGAGGAACTTTGATTTGTACCTGAGTGTTCTGAATAGCTCGCTTTCAGCTTCCAGTTACCTCAGTGGCGTCTAGAAGGCACCTGCACTTCCAGATGCCTGCCTCACTCTAGAGCCCACGATTGGGGGGTTTTTAGTAGGATCTGGAATCGCCTTACAAGCTCTCAGTTGACAGTGGGGAGAGATGCGTCAGGAGGCAGAGGTGCAGGCTGCTGCTCCAAGAGGGAATTCGTCATGTAGGTTGCAGGGTGAAAATGGGAGCCCACACCTTTAGACTCTCACTGTTTTGCCTCTTTGTTTGAAAGCAAAATTCAGACTTATGCAACCATGAGGTGTACGTGTAAGGACCGAGCTTTTGTACTTTAAAGGTCCTTTTCTGTGTAAGAGCACAGAATGGAATTCTTTTTATGCAGTGTATGTCTTGAGCATGAACCCGGTCCTGGCCCAGTCTGATTTTCTCTTAAAGCAGAAAGGCTCCAAGACTGTCCGAGACACGGGACGAGAAGACGTTGTCCTTAGCCTCTGTCTTGACTTTCGATCACTGCCTCTCCGTTGAGTCAGGGCATAGTTCTGTGAAGGAAAATCTGAAATAAATGAAGTTAGACATGGAAGATAATTCCCAAAATGATGTAAAGAAAGACTTCATTATTTTGTTGCTTTTTTCCTCTTTTGGTAAGAAAATATTTGATGGAGTTAGTTACTTGGGGCACATGCTTGGGCTGGAAATTTTAATTTCCTCTGCCAAGTGTCCTAAATGTAGCCATTCTTCAGGCCAGAGCCATCTCACCGCGAGCTGTACTCACTTGAAGCAATAACACATTTCATGAATGCAGTTGCTTATTGACCTGGGGATTTCAACTGCAGGGAAACAAGGAATGTGGGATTGTGCTCCTCACAGAGCCGTGAGCTCCTCCTGTTGTGTGTGTGTGTAACAATAGGTTCTTTCATGGCACCACCTCATGGAAGTGGGTGGTGAAATTCGATACCTGGCACAAACACAATGGAATTATATAATACCAAAAATGTTGATTGTTTTCCTCCTTGCTAATTAACTGCTCTGCACAAAGACGCACTGAGGGTGAGGTCAGCCAGTGGCTTTGATTCTCCAGCGAGCTTCCATGCCCTTCGAGGCCCTGTCTGAGGGGTGCATGATTACAGACGGACAGTCTGGAGACTCTGGAACTGGCTGTAGGACCCTCGATGGCTCGGTGCTGACTCTGCTAATTGACAGAATGATCAGTGCTGGGGTCTTGTCTGTCCCCTGGGCTTGGCTTTTTCTGTGCTGTGTCCCAGTGTCCTGTGGACATGGCACATGGTGGTACAGGTGGCACACAGGTTTCTTTCGGAAGCAGTTTACCAGCTATAGACCTGCGGGTGCACGAAAACCAATACGGCAGTTGTTCTCACTGTATAGATGAGGAAATGATGTTCAGAGGACAGAAGTACCAGGTGAATCAGCTGGAAGGTAGTAGAGGTAAAAGGCGAGTCAGGCCGGTCATTCCTCAGTACTCTTGCTCGTCGACCAGGGGACCTACTGCTGCTAGTGATGTGAGAGGGGCTATAACAGGGTTCCCTGGAAGGATAATAATTTTAATAATGGCCTCACGATATACTGAGTGGTTTTCTTCTGTCTTTTCAAAATGCTCTATAGTAATCATAATATTTCCATAACCATCACAAATAATTTTATGCCACTTTTGAAAGAACCAAGAAGGAAAGACAGCGGATGCTAATACCATGTAGATACGAAAGACTGGCCAGGAGAAGCTGCCTGAGGCCTCGGAAATGGGAGGATGGCCTGAGCCCAGAGTGGAAATCCATGAAAGTGATTAGTACATTTGCCAACACTGAAACTAGAAACTTCTGCACGACAAGAGAAATCACGAACAAAGCGAAAGACAAGATACAGGACAGGCGATGGTTTCAGCACACGTGCCAATAAAAGACTAGAATCCAGAACATACGAAGAATCCCTGTGGGGCAGCAAGAGGCAGGAAAGTGCCCTGCTACTCAAAAGCATCAGGAGTTCTGTCAAGCTAGTCACAAGAGGAACAAAAACATCCAATAACAACACAAGAAGACATCCAAACTTGCTAGAATAAATGAAAACAATAAATGCATTTCACACTCACCGTGTGGGAAGAACGAGGTCTGACACCACCATGCGTTACAAGTAAAGGTGTGGAAATGAAGACATGCATTGCTAGTAAAACTGCAGCTCGGCCCAGGCCGCCTGGGTATGCACTCCAGAGAAAGGTTACCGTATCTATATAAGGGAACGTTGTCTGCTGTGTTCCAGGGGCATTGTCTATGATAGCAAAAATCTCGGAATCAGTTTATCCACTGGCTTGTAGTGTAGGTACTTGGCAGACAAAAATTATTTATGTGTGAGTTAAAAATCATTCACTGAAAGGCAGAAGCAATTTTCAAAATTACGTTAGGTTTGACACATTAAGAATCCATAGATCAAAACCTGAGCCCTGTGCTAGTATCAGAACATAGGGCTGTTGGGATAAAGCGGAGACGTCGACCAGGTGATCTGAACTTTTATAATAAGGCTCCACGTGGCCCTACTGTCTCACAGCCCGAGGAGACCTCGCCAGACACGGAGTTGTGAGACCTCGATCTTGGACTTCTCAGCTCCCACAACTATAATCAAGCAGTTTACGAGCTACAGACCTGAGGATGCACGAAAACCAATACAGCGGTTGTTCTCACTGTATAGATCTCACTGTATATCACTCAGTGATACTTTGGTATAGCAGCCTGGACACAGGAGACATTTTTATACGTGTTTAGCATACTTTGTAATTCTAAAATTAAGAATAAAAATGGGAAAGGACAAGACTGGAAAGCAAAGTAATTACTATTACCAAATATAGGTAATCCCTCGATCTAAAATATAGTAGGAAGCTGATATTAATATTTTCCTTCAAAAGAAAAAATGTAGGCTGCAGACTGAGCACTTACAGAGCACAGGGCACTGAAGTGGCTGCTGCCAGTGTGTGCTGGAGAGCCTTGGAAAGGCCTGGAAGGGGACACTGATGCCGCCTGTCTGGAATGGTTTAGGTTAAAGCTCCTCATCTGGAGATTTCTCTGATCAAACTGTGGCACTCTCCTGGCATGAATCAGACAGGTTCAGCGTTTCCTGAGTCAGGAATCTGAACCAGGCCTGGTGTACAGTGTCACCTTCCAGGGAAACCACCTGCTGGAGCCCAGTCCCTGAGCTGGTGGTATGCAACCCCTGCTCTTGGGGTGGGAGTGTCGGGGTGGGTGACCCCCAAGCTGTTGGCAGCAGAGCAGGCAGGAGCTGCCGCTCGCTCACAAGAGCAGAGCTTTTACTTCCATGGTCTCTTGCACCTAAAAATTCCCAACTTCAGAGTTCTTCCCCCCACTTTTTCTTCTTCCTCCACAAATGAAGTTGCACCCAGAAGTATGATTATTTCACCAAGAGGCACACTTTCTCAAGGCAGCCCTGGCTTCGTTTGTGCCCGTGTGTGGGCCTGTTTGCCCACGGCAAGCCTTCAGGAGGGTTTTGTACCGGGGAAAACTCCTTAGTGCTGGTTCCCTTGCAGGCTCCGGATTTATTGATTGAGAGCGACAGGTTGTTTTCTCTTTTGAAATTTGTAAATATGAACTAGTGCCCAGAGAGATGAATGTGTCAGGCATGGAACTCATTCATTTTGCCCAGTGGATGGATCCACAGAGGAGCAAAGTTGGCAGAGGACACGTGCTCCGTGCCTACTGTTCCCAGCCTGCACGTTTACCATGTGGAGAGTTTGAGGAAACCGATATAAAGAAATATGGTGACACGATAAAGGTGATGGACATGAAACGCAAAGTCCAGAAGGTGGTGCCCACACATCAGCCAGGGCTTTGATCTGCACATCACATGTCCTGTTTGGAGACCCCGAGAGCAAGTCTTTGCCCCAGCAGTGACCTAACGGATGTATAGAACAGAGTTCCCAGGGGATAACGTCACCTGGGCACTGAGGATGGGCAGTGTTCACAGCGGGTGAAGCTGCATTTGGAGCCAGAGACCCAGCCTTCCCAATAACTGGCTACGAGACTTGGAGCAGCTCATCTGACATTTTGCACTCCTCGTCCTCGGGGGTCTCGGGATGAGGATGAGGAGCACGGAGCCCCTGCAGCAGCAGCTCAGAGTGTTGATTCCCAGAGACAAGGCGTGTAAGCCTGGGTCCCGACTGCAGAGCTTGTAGTGAGCAGCAGTCAGCAGTGACGCTTTTCACAGTGGCAAGCTTCCTGGGGCGTGTGATGTGTCTGGTGAGACAGTGGTCCACTGTGACTGTGCAGTTGTCTTGATCGAGTTGCCCTTGGCCCTCTGGCCACAGATTCTCATGGGCTATCTTGTTCCCTCCAAGGATCTCTTGCCTTTGTTTGCTGGTGTTTCACAACATTGACGATGTTCCATCGGAAGTAGTATAAGATGGGCTTCTTTGATCAAAAGTGCTTAGGAAATACAAGCTAGTGGATTTTCTGTTAGAAATAAAACTTCAGACACATTAAGTTCATAGCATAGTTCCATTGAGCTGGAAAACTTTGCACATCAGGTGGCCCCAGAAACTATCACAGGTCCAGAGTGAGTCTGTGGTTGCCACATGGCTGGTTAGCATTTGCACACAGGAGAGAAGAGACGGACAGAGTAAATAAGGTACAGAACCCTGGGGTTGTAACAGTTTGGCTTTTGACTGATGCAAAGCTGGCTGCAGTAGCTTTCACTGACACTCATCTGCTGGGACTGGCTAGGACTGGGCTACTGTCATGGGAGTCGGTCGCTGGTAGACACACAGCAACTTGGGTTCTAGCTCACTAGTGCAGAGAAACCATGGGCCAAATCAAAGTACGTGCAGAGCAGCTTTATTCCAAACTTAATTAAACTGAACAGTTCCTTTTGAAGATTTACGGTGCACACTTGCCTTGACTCCTGCGAGGAAGCACGTTCAGCACCATGCAATGGGTGTTTCTAACGTTAACCAAGCCAGGGAAATCCTCTCCGCCTCAGTGCGGTGCTTCCTTGTGGATCCTGGGTGCTGTGGCTGACTGCGTGGCCGTGCAGTTGTCCGGGGGGTCATTCAGAGTCCAGCGAGAGGGCACAGACAGCTGGGGAGCCGCTCTCCTGCACCTCAGCGGCCTGGGTTTACGCTTCGGTCCTTTGAGAACCTTCCTGCGCTCCGTGACTCAGGCAGGCAAATACAGCCACGCTGCACTCCCCAGATGTCCTCCGACTCCCAGCATGTGCTGATGGATGTGAAGGCGTTGGCGTCACTCTGACCCGAGAAGCTGGAGCACCAGATGGTCATGGGCTGCGGTAGCATCTGGCAACCACACCTTCTCCGCACCAAAGGCCAGCTTTAAAATCAGCTGCTGACCACGGCCCCTCCACCCCCGGCACACCCCTGGTCAAGGAGGCTCTGTGCCGTCTGGCCGGCGGTGGCCCTGCCTCAGGGTACACCACTGCCTTCCTGGCTGAAAACTGTGGCCTACGCTGACTTTCTTCTGTTAGGTTACAGTGAAGCAAAATGAGGCGCAACCCGATGTTTTGTCTCTTGTTAAAGTTTATGACAACACTATAAGAGGGCACAGCAAGAGTTTTCTATCCATTAAAAGGATGAAGGCTCTGAGATTCTGAGAAACAGAAATTTAGCTACAGTCATCTCACAGGAGGATTCTGTTGGCACTCTTCAGTGCAGCGTGATTCCTTCCTTAACGAGAGCACTGTCACGGTGTTGTCGACCCCTCTCTGGTATTCTTCGCCTCTGTTACTGCCCCATCCACATCCACAGCACCCCAGGCTGATGTCAGCTCCTGGAGGATAATGTGATAGCACAGACGCCTTCCCATCTCCAGCAACTCTTGGGCCTGGGCCTGATAGCACAGCAGAAGTTTGTTGAATGAGTGAATGTGTTTCCGAGGTGGCTTTGTAACTGTGAGCAAAGGAAAACCTCCTGTGGGTCTTAAGTTTGTTATCCCACTGGGCGCAGCAGTGATTCCCCATCTTCTGGGTGCTGAGAATTCGATAGCATCTGTGTTCCTCTCAGAAGGGCAGAACGAGGTGTGTTATTGTACACGGTTTCTGCGAGGGCTCAGGTGGCCTGAGGCCAGGTTCTCTGGATTCCACAGCAATGCTTGCCTAACGGGGCTGTAGCCTGACATCAAAAGACCTGTAGGATGTAGGTAAAATGCTTTTCTTCATCACTTATTTTGCTGATGGAGCTTCTTTCCAAGCAAGGGACTGAAACCTATGTGAGTTAAAGTGAATTATATTGATTTCTATTTCTGTGTAAGGGAGGTGGAGTTATTGCGATAGATTGTAGGCCCAGTGGGAGAACTGGAAAGGAGTCAGATAAAAATTCACAGGCCAGAACTTTAGGGCTGGGACCAGCGGTTTGAAGGAGGGGATCGTGAAGGACGGCTACAGGGACATGGCTGTGGGTGGCTTTGGTTCTTGTCCTCAAGACCGGAACAAAGGAGAAAAGGGCTACTTTCTATCAGTTTTCATAGTAATAGGGACAAAAGTTCTCCAGGAAGCCTCTCGGCTTGTGTTGTCATCCCTCTCACAAGAGGGCCGAGATGGAGGTGGGTGTTGCCGTTCGGGGCGCTTGGCCGCACTGTGCAGTGTGCTCAGGGGGGGCCCATCGGGAGGGCAGCCCTGTCACCATGTGGAGGGTGGAGTGCGGTAGGGGCCAGCAGTCTCTCTAAAGAGGAGGAGGTACTAGGGGTCCCCAGAGAAATCTCTACGGCACCACCCGAGGGGCGGTCTGTGTTTTCGCTATTTCCTCTTCTGGAGTTGGCGGCTGGTGGGCTGGCCCCTTTTCCTTCCTGGGCAGGGCCTCCTCGTCTATCTGAACTTCGCCTCTGTATTTGTTTCCGGGGCTGCTGTAACAAAATGCGACCAACTAGGTGACTAAAAAATCAGAAAGTTATTCTGTTGATTCCTGGACCCAGGACTGAGTCTTTGTGGAGCTTCTGGGGGAGAGGATACTCCCTGCCTCTCTCTTGGCTGGTGGTGTGGCAGCCCTTGGCGTGTGCATGCGCTGCTCCAGCCTCTGCCCCTGCCTGCACCTGGCATCTTCTTTGCATCTCTGTGTTCATGTGGATCTCATCTGCGAGTCTTTTTCCTGATTTCATGAAGTCCCTAATCACCTGGAAGAAAAGCCTGCCCTTCTTTGACAAGCGTTGTTCTAACAGTACATGTGTAGTCACCTTCCGCAAGTCAGGTCATACCCTGTGGCGCTGCTTCCGGAGGGTGACTGGTCCTCAAACTGCCTAGAAAGGGGGACTAGAAGGAGGGACAGCAAGGGCTAGAGAAAGGAAGACAGCTGAGACTCGGAGAATTTCAGAATGCTTGGGAGGGTAGAAGGGCCTCGGAGTGGGCAGGGCCTGAGCCAGCCACTAAGTAATCAAAGGAGGTATCGGGCAACTCAGAGGGCGGTGGTGAACCTATGCTGATGAGGGTCTTAGGTTGATGAGGACAGTGAGATCGGCAAAGCAGTCTTATAATACCAGGTGAGATGAATTAAGATAAGGAGTTTGTCCCTCCCCAGGTGAAACTTCTCTGTCTTTCTCTCATTACTACTAGGAGAACCAGGAAGTCTTCAGCTGCTGTACTCTTGTCCACCACGGGAGTGCTGAGGCCTCGACCTGTGACTGGAGGCAAAATGCAGTTATGTTTCTGCATGCCACAGCTGGCTCAGGGCGAGGTGACACTGGGTCTCAGGCAGTTATAGACATACTTTAATTATGAAATGATTTTCCCCAAAACATTTTGTAGAATGGCTCTCAACTCTTCACTGTATCTTGAAGAGGCACCCTGAGCCTAGCCGGGGCCCAGCCAGCTCTTCCAGGCAGCTCCAACCTGCTCCCCCGAACTCCCCTGTCTTGCTGGGTGGCTGCTGCGCCAACTTGGAGCTTCACCTCTGTGTGCCTCTCACCTCTCCAGACTACAATCTTCTTGAGGCCTTTTCAATGGTGACTGACAACATGGGAGTGCTCAAAAAGTATAGGGTTGACTGTCTGGTGAGAAGACCACACGGGACCCCCAGCTCTGGGCATATAAGATCTTTCGGGCCAGGGTGAAGTCGCCAGCTGGGTCCGTTTTCCTGGGAGGGCCACAGCTTGTCATGTTCGTTACTTGAGCTAGTATCTGCCACCTGCCTCAGTCTCTGGACTCATCTTGAGGCCAAATGGCATGATGGTGGAAAAGCTACTTTTGAGACATATGCATACTGGTTCTTACGATGCAGGGCAGATGTGCACATCTGAGGACTCAGGGAAGCCCGAGTTTGAACTTGTCTGGAAGGTCCTGCCTGGTCCGAGCACTGAGCTCAGATCCTGGAGAAGGGCCTCTGATGAGCTAATGGACAGCAGGCTCTGTGTCCACTTTGCCACCAGGAGAAGACAGGACCTGGTCTGTACTGTGTGTGTCCGGCGACAGTGAGGGTCCCACTGTGGCATAATTCCAAGACACAGGAGAGACCAATGGGACTCACGAAGGTTTGTTTCAGGTTTCAGGTAAACACTAGCTCAGTGGACTCCTGTCCAAAGGAGAGGAGAGAACAAAGGGAAGGCCCACTTTGTACACATTTGGTTGGAAGGGGCAGGCTTTCCTGTGACTCAGTGACTTTACCAGATTTGGTTGGAAGGGGTGGGCTTTCCTGTGACTCAGTGACTTTACCAGATTTGGTTGGAAGGGGTGGGCTTTCCTGTGACTCAGTGACTTTACCAGAACAGCACAAGGGGAGACATTTTGACAATTCATCCGTGTAAGAGACAGTGTCTTATGACTCCTGTGAGGACAGAGTGTCATGAACTTTGTTTATGGGGTGTAGTAGGGATAAAGCTGTCCGCAGGGACGCTGTTTGTCAGTGTGTAGCAGCACAGGCCCTAGAGGCGTGGTGAGGTCTATTTGGGCAGTGTGGGAACAGGCTGCAGTCCATGTTGCTGGGCTGACAGAGACCACGGCTGGTACCTGGGCCACGTGGTGCAGCCACTGTGTCAGGCCTCGCCGCCCGGCTGCCCAAACCACCTCTGACAGGTGGCGTCCCTGCAGGCCGCTGGTGCCGAAGGGAGCGCATGCGGCCCTAGTGCAGGCTGGACTCCGGGACTTTGATGAGAGCTGTGCATGTCCGGGGTGGAGCTGGCGGGGGCTGACCTGCAGCCGCCTGACTTTCCACTCCTGGAGAACAGTGGGATCGGCTGACCAGATCGATGTGTGTTCAGCCTGAGCCCGATCTCAGGGCGCAGCATGGGGCCTGGGAAGGGCCGGCAAGAGTTTATTATGATCTGAGCTACCGGTGGTGAGACGGGCCTCACACAGCAATGCCAAGAGGTCACTGTAGGACTCCCCTACCCTCCTCCTCCTCTTCCTCTCTCACACAGAGTTGTCACCACAGCCTTGAGCCTGATTTGTAGAGATAAAGCCACAAACACATCCTGCAGAGCAGACTGACACCCCGAAACTTCTTCGGCCTGGAAGCTGCCAGAATCCTGGTCCTCATGGCACAGCTCCACATTTTGAGCACAGCAGGACTCAGTTTCCCTTGTATCTCTCTCCCTAAGGAAAGCTCAGGACTGGAGAGGGGGAGCACCCCCCAACAGTCTCTCTGTCAGCTGCTCCCCTGGCGATAGCTCTGCGCTCTTGGCGGGGAGGCAGGCCCGCCTGTGAGCCTGGGGAGTCGCGACTCCAACCTGTAGTTTCTGTAATGGCCTTCATTTCCCAACACGATGGCGTCTAAAATTCTTCCTTCAGGGATGAGGGACTTAGGCCTCGTCAGGGTGTGCAGAGCCTGACCTCAGCCCATTGCTGAGGGGAAACATGCAGAGTGTGGTGCAGTGGCCGTGAGCCAGGGCCAGCGGGAGAGCTGGGTGGCTGGCTCTGGGCACCCGCGGCTCATTCTCTCCCACCCACCCTTGGCAAGTGGCCCCCTCACGGGGTGCACGGGCCTCTGGCCTGCAGTGGGGGTGCACACAGCACACTCGGCCAAGGGGTGCACAGCGGTGCACATGGGCCGAGTCTTGCGATGGTGTGAGGGCCCCAGTCAGAGTGAGGACTGTCCTCTGTGGCAGCTGAGCCATGTCTTGGGTGCTGGCCTGGGGCACATCACCGTCCTCCAGAAGGGGTTTGATTCTGCTGGAATTTACCCACGCCTGTTTTCTTCCATAGACCATTAGGCTGACTGGGGGTGGGCACACGATGAGAAATCATTTATGGGTCGCAAATGACAAGACGGTGTGTGGGGTGTGCAGAGGTGGGAGTGGCAGGGAGCCATCGAGGGCCACAGGGCCCACCTGGCCAACCCTCTTCCAGAAGCAGGTGTGAAGGGTTCAGAGGTTGCCGGACCCTCCGCACTGGGTCACTCCAACAGTGGCAGATGCATGGCAAGGAGGACCTGAGGAGATGCCCTCGGAGGCAGGAGCTGCTCAGACAGACCCAGTCCTGTCGTGTATTCTTGCAAAATGCCACTGTGGGGGAGGTTCCAGCTTATGTTGTTTCCACCACAGCTGAGACCATTTTTGTAAATGTTCTTCCAAAATCAAGTCAGCTTCCCGTTTGGGGTTATGATTTCTACCTGCCAGGACATTTCTCAACAAGGACTCAGGTTCCCTGTGTGGGGGCCCAACCGCCTTCCCTGCTCCCCACTGCTCTCCAACCCAGCAAAAGGCATGGAAGACCCAACTCCTGGATAATGAAAAGTGGATTGCTGGCAAATTTCTTAAGATAATAACATGACAGGAAAAATAATGATCCAGTTTCTTAAAAAGACTGGCAGCAATTTTCCCAGGAGGAGAATTGTCTTTTGTTCAGCAAAATACCTGGATGACACTTTGGAGTATGAAGGGTGAGCTCTCGAGGTCACGGCTGTGCCGGGCTGGAGTGGAGGTGGTTGGCACCCCTGGCTGAGGAACTCTGAAGAGCTCTGCAGGCGTATGCTCAGCTTCCCAGCCCCAGGTCAGGCATCAGCAGCTCTGAGCGCGCCCAGGAGATGTACTGCCAGGGCTGAGGTGCTCCTGGTCAGAACCGAAGGAGGGGGCTGGGGAGACAGGGACGACTGGAGGAGGGGACTCAGAGGGAGGGGCTGCGTGGCGGTGGCCTGTGTGCCCTGGGATGCTCTGGCCCGTGAGGACAAGGCCGTTAGAAGGAACCCTGACATTCCGTCTTGGTTGTTTGTCGGGCTGTGTGTGCCCAGCCCCACCTTCATTACCTGGTGAGGATCTCTGTGGCCTTCACCACAATGCAGGAGGGGCAGGAGCCTCTTCAGCCCAGGATGGGTCCAGGAAGTGGCAGCGGAGGGGCTGAGCATTCTCTCAGCTGGACACTGGAGTCAAAGGCAGCCAGGACAAACCAGTGTCCTGGGAATGTCCCGACTTTGGGTGTACCAGGCACTCAGGCGCTCATTTAGTTCCCTGTGGGGAGCACCCAGCCCTTGGGGAAACTCCACTAGAGAGCATCAAAGTGGGGGCTGTGAAAGAACGGGCAGCGGGTGCTGTCTGAGCCCCCTGGTCACCCAAGAGGTGGCTGAGGTAGGGACTCACCCACCTGATCGCCACCATGGAGGTCTGGTGCTCAGAGCGGCGGTGAGTGTGCTGCAGCGTGTGCCAGCTCCTCGCGGCCCCTGCTCTGCCCCTGGGCTCATCTCCCCTTGCCAGGCTGGGTCCACAGGTGTTCTGGCCACTTCAGCCCCAGGGAGCCATCTTCCATTTGAAGACTGTTCTTTTTTAAAAAAACCCAACAAAGCTCTAGGTCCGATGTTTCTCTGGCTTCTGTCTCTCTTCTCTTGCCTCCTCCCATGTCCCTTCTTTCCTCTTCTCCATTTCCCCACTTCCTCACCTACCTTCATCCACCACCGCTTTAATTTTCTGTGGCCTTAATCTCATTTGACAGCTTTGCCGCTGATTCGTGCAGTTGTGAATGGAGTCACTTGTGAGCGCGTTCTGCGCCCCGTCACACGGTCACCTGGGGTTTGGTGGCGAGTCAGCATCCTCACCAGCCTGCGACCAGAGTTGAGGCTCCAGCGTGGGCACTGCTCTGCCTTTCCCAGGTTTGCCCTCAGGCCCGGACTGTTGATAAGACGCTCACTTTTGGCAGCTCAAAGCACTAAATCTGCTAACCAACGGCTTCAGCTGACCTTTGCTCTAGATTTGGGGAGAGGCACGGCCATCCATTTTTTTTTTTTCCCACATGGAAGTAAATAGCTGAGTGTATTTTATGCCCAGGTGTTTGCCATATACTTGATACAAAACCATGTCCTGGAAAACTATAAGCCAATCTAACTAATAGAAATAAACTGAGTGAGAATCATTATTTTTTATTGGTACCACTTAATGTGAAGAAAAATGCACATTTTCCAAAAATATGGAAAAAACGTTCCATTTGGCTTATTGGGTCCAAATGTTAGGTTTAAATTATTTTACTATGCAAACTTTCTTTCATATCTTGGCAGTGGTGATTTCCATTTTTATTCCTTTGGTATCCATAATCTTATGAGAATCAAAAACATATGCTTTGAGATCACTGGACAGCTCCTCCTCCAACATTTAAAAAAAATGCACAGCAAGGTTATTGCTCTGGTAGCAAAAATAACAGGAATGCTATGGAGGAAATTATGAGGACATCTAGGCTGGATGGGAAAGAGGTTCAAAGGTGCACTCTGGTTTTCGTGCTTTCGATTTGCAAGTCATTAAGCTGGAAGAGCCTCTGCCTCCTGCTGACTGCGCTAGGAAGGCAATTGTTTCTCCCCTGGTAGAGAATGCTTATTCAATGATTCCAGGTTTGTGTATTGGAGGAGAATGGGGGGTTTGGCTTCGCCAGCCCTTTGTAGTTGGGCACTGGTTGCTTGGACAGGTGGGCTAGATATGAAAGGACTTTGGGCTCCCTCGGCTTTCAGAAGGAGGGGCATCGGCAGACAGGGGAGGGACACATCAGATCTAGGAATTGCAGAGATGAGGGTAAGTCGGGGGAAAGGTTGACGTCTTTGTGCTCTTTCTTGAAGAAAGAATTTGGAGAGAAAACAATTTAAGAATAGTCAGACAGAGGACGAGAAATGGAGGGTGAGAGGCATGCAAAGGAAGGGCAAGCTAGGTGGGCGTTCAGCCTCCTCAGGAGGAGACGTCGAGGGCCCCAGGAAGCTTCGCTCCAGTGCTGGTGCTGGTCCAGACCTTGCATCTGGATGCTGTGGATGCTTCTGTGGTCCTCAGCCAGCCACCCGGACTGTCCGACTGTTCACACGCTTTCACTGGGGCATTATCTCAGGGTGCCATCGGCGGGATTCTAGAGTTAGGATGGGAATGATTGACATCAGCCGTTTGCTTTGCGGGTCCTAGATGCAGTGAGGGAGAGAGGGGGAAGGAGAGAGAGAAGTGGAAAAGAAGGAGGAAGAGGAGGAGGGGGAGAAGAAAGAGGAAGGGGCAGGAGGAAGAGAAGAGGAAGAGACAAGATGAGAGAGGCCCCACAATCTGAATGCTGTCAGTTTAAGCCCTTTCATCCCCCAAAGAGTAGATGCTGTTACTTCCCCCAGATTTATGTTCAGAGCTGGACACACACCGAGACCTGTGCTCGCCGAGTGTGGTGGCGAGTCACCAGGAGCAAGAAGTGGCTTTGCAGACGGTCCTCACCAATGCACTGAGTTCTGTCTGACTTGGAGGACTGGGTTTTTCACCATTTTGCTCACTTCTTGTTTCACACTAACTTTTATGAACCCTAAAGTCACTGGATACTGAGCAGGGGCAGCTACAGTTGCAGATACCATTGACTTGGGAGGAATTAGACCCTGTTGTACTAAGTGCACATGGGTATTTACAGCTATTCTGGGGGAAATATTCTGGTTTGTCAAAAATCGACATAGGCACTGCAACTCAAAAAGGGTTAAAGGGACCCTTCTACCACTGATGAAATGGTATGCCGCTTACAGGTGGAAATCTTGCCTTGCCCGGAACTGAAGGTGGGGCTGGAGACACCTGCTTCTGCTCACATCAGTCTCTCTTTCTCAGTTCTTAATTGCAAAATCGGTAGCATAGGCTTGGGAGGCCCCTACTGCTTTATCTGTGTGTACTATTTTCATTTCCGTAGCCAGGAGTGAATTGGTAAGGATGCCCCTTCCATGACCCTGGGCACAGCCTTGGAGACCTGGGTTTGGGAGACTAAGGGGGCACAGTAGTTGTTAAGACACTTGCTCAAATCTGTCGAACTTGCCTGCCTCTTCGTATCTCGCTTGTACACAAGGGACTGTTTAGGTTCATTTCCAGATAATGAAAGAACGGTGTTTAGTTTCCCAGTGATATTTGCTGATTGATGTTTTCCAAAGACCACAGGTCTCTTCTCCTGGCTGCCTGAACTTGTTTGCCAGGATATAATGAAACACACCATTGAGGACTTAAGGCTCTAGTAATATGTTGACCTGTCCAGCGTTAGGTCTGTTTTCCTCTTCTCCAAAGTATCTCCAGGCAAAGCCTCTAATGTTCCCAACCATACCATGCCACCCCTGCCTCCTGCTGTGGTCTCCCATCTGCTCTTCACTAAGCTGACCCACCATGCTTGTCTTCTGCACTCAGCTGAGATCGGGTTCGTTGGGTGTGTTGTGGCACCCATAGACTTTATGTCTGATGAGCTTTCTTCTCCGGGTGGTAGGCCTTGCTCAGGATATGTGGTTTCCCTGCCTTTGAGTTTGAGATCAGTGCACGAGTGTTTTAATTCATTCAGACCTATATTCTTACAGCACACTTGCTGTCTTTTATCCTTGACAATCATCTTAGTCACTTTCTTGTAACTGAGACACAACCCCAGACACCCACAACTTAAGGGAGGAGCAGTTTATTTGGCTCCCAGTTTTTAGAAGCCTCAGTCTTTGGTTGGCTGCTGCAACCAGGTAGAAGTTCCAGTGGAGGAAAGCTGCTCACTCTGTGGCTCTCTGGAAGCAGAATGAAAGGAGGCACCGGGGAGGGGAGAGGGAGATGCACCATTTTTATCCCATAAAGCCATATGCATTTAGACTTATCCACATTTACATTATAGTTGCTTTTCTTACTTCCTATATTTCTGACTTTACCCGTGTGACCATCCCTTCTGCCTAAAAGATTCCCTTTGGCATTTCCTCCAGTACTGGTCTGCTGGGAAGAAATTACTTTTTGTCAGAAAAAAATCCCTTTACTTACCCTGCACTTCTGTAGCTTACTTTGGCCTGCTATGAGATTATTTTCTTTGTAGCTCAGTGGCTCTGGTGTCTTCCTTGCAAGTGCAAGGTCATGAGTTCAATCTCCATTATCAAAAAAAGTATTTTCTTTCAATTTTTCACTATCACGGTAGTTGGAAGAAGTGCGCTGTTAGTGGAACTGTTAGTGGGGCTGATGCTCATCTGCAGAAGGTGCCAGGAGCAAAACCCAGGCCTTGCACATGCCTGGGAATGTCGCCAGCATCTCGTCTCCAGTCGGGTCCATCCTCTTAACCCTGCTCTGTTGCTGAACTCCCGGTGGACGAACACACTGGTGAGCACGTGCTCCTGAGCCAGTCCTCTCCCAGAGCCCTTGTGACTGAGCTCAGGGCACGTTGAGGGCCATTCCAGGTCTAAGCGCTCATGACAGTGGTCTACCCTGCGTGCACTTTCTATGATAGCAACGTGGAAAATTTCTCCCTCCCCACCCCCCCAAGCATTGTACTTTCTCTGCCTCTCAGTCTGCACTGTTCCCACTCTCCTTTGAGGGCTCCTATCTCTACTGGACACATGACTGCTTTGTCCTTGTCTCTCTACCTTGCACTTCTGTGTGTATCTGGAAGCTCTTCTCCTTGGAGGTGAAGATCACATCTCCATTACTTGGACTTCTCTGTTTCAAGGACCCAGGGCATAATAAGCACCAGACAACTGTTTTTAATGCAGAAACATAACAAGGGATGACAGTCTCATACCTGAGTCCTAACTAATTGCAAGGATCAACTGTAGGCCTCCCTTACAAGTAAGCGCACGTAACTAAAGTAGCAGAACTGCTTGGTTGTTTATATATCACATCAAATATTTTTGACTCTGAAAGTGGAAAGTTTATAGTCGAATGGTTTATAACCAAATGGAGCCGTAAAGACCCTCTTATCCTAGCATTCCACGCTTACTTTGGCGTTTTGACCTTGACTGCAAATACCAAGTGAATATGCGGGATGCTGGCTGTATGATCAATATGTGCTGATCTCTGGACCTGACGCAATGTCTTTGCCTGACAAAATGTAACAAATGCCAAGGGGTGTCACATGCAACATTTTCAGAGTGCTGTGTTTAGTCTGAGTGGAAAATGCAGTGTGGGGAGCAGGGTGACGCTGGTCTGCGCAGGCTGGGAGGACACGCCTCCCGCCGTCAGTGCTCCGTCTTCTCGCAGAAGGGCTCGTGTCCCGCTCCTGGCCGCTCACCGTCCTGAGTCCCAGGGAGTTGGCCTGTTCCTTCCCGGGAGACTCCCTCTGCAAGCCAGTCCTGCTCAGGGTCACTCGGAGATGTGGAGAAGACTCAGAGGCAGAGGGGCTTGTGCTTGGCAGGCATGAGGGAAACCTGCCACCACCCCGGGGGCAGGAGCACCCGCATCGGCCTGCACCGATCGCAGTGGTGGGCAGCCCTGCTCATTCCCGTGCACAGCCCTCGGCAAGCTGCCTGACATCTCTGATCTCTCCTCCTGTCACCTCATGGAAACAACAGCAGCATTTCTGATCACATCTCAGAGTGTATTATGAGAATCAGCGACCTACAGGCCGTGAACATGTCACAGCTAACATGTTCACAGCTAACGTGAGTTTTGCTTCTCACTCTCCTTAAGATTTCGTGTAACTATGATATATGATCAAAAATATGGTGAGAATTTACAATTAAAAATATTATTACAATGAAAGACATATTTCCATTCATTTCTCTCCAAACACCCCCGTCACTTTGAGTATACTTATTCCATCATTCCAACCTCCTTCTGAAGCAATTCTGGAAGTCCCCATTTGTGTCTTTTATCGTATTTCTGTGGCTGCCTCCATGTCCTAAACTGATGGAAAACGTTCACCTTCCACGGTCCTTTTGCCTTTGGGGAAGAGCCAGAGGTTGCATGGTGCCGGATCTGGTGAATGAGGTGGATGAGGACACAGAGTCACGCTTTTATGAGCTGCCTTTCTGTTGGATGTCACTCAGCAGCAGCATTCACTGGATTTTTCATCACACCTCATAAAGATACTCACAAAAAGGCACTTCTGGAACTGCTTCCCAACATGGCAGGAACAATGAGAGAAGTGTGTTCAGAGCGAGGGGGTGGGCAGGATTTTGCGGGGATTCAAGGAATGTATCTTTCATTGTAATACATTTTGGAAATTTAGATATTCACTGTATACCCTGGATGCCCCTTGTATGGTACCTTGCCCCACTGAGAATACAGTGATGAAGAGTATAAAACCAGTGAATGCTGGTGAGGGTCTAGTGGAAATGCACTGCACAGTGCTGTTCGGAAGATAGTTTAATTCAGTCTCTGTGAAAATCAGCAAGGGGGTTCCGCAAAAAACAAAAGTAGAGTTACCACTCGACCAGCTCTACTGCTCCGAGGTATACTCCTGAAGAATGAAGTCAGCAGACGAGAGGCATCTCCACAGACCATGCGTGCAGCAGCCCACGGCACTGAGACTCCGGAGCCAGCACAGGCGCTTGTCAGTAGACAGATGGATAAAGAAATGTACTATTTGGGCGTGAAGAGGAAAGAGATCATGCTGTGAGGGGAACAGGGACCATCATCTTAGGCCAGACTCTGAAAGGCAAACCCAGCACCACGAGCCTCTCTCTTTCACAAAACAGTGACATGAAAGTAGAAAGGAGACAGTTAGAGAAAAGAAAGGAATTGGGAAGGGGAAGAAAAGGACAGGAAGACATGGGGGGGGTGAAATGATCAAAGAATGTCACACGCATGTGTGAATGACCCAGGATTCTGGTTAATTTGCACTTGCGTGAAGGAGATTAGCACTACAGCTGTGGGACTCCTAATGAGACTGGGACTCTCTGGAGCCCACCAACTCCTGCAGTGCCTCCCCCAGGCTCCCGCCCACGTCGCCTCTCTTGTCCCATCTCTGTGGCCTTCTCCTGTCGGTGGTGCTTTCTGCTTCCCCTTAGCTCTCCTGACCTTGGCAGTGTTGGCAGTGCTGGCTGCGTGCTTTGTCAGCTGCTCGCCAGCCTGGGTGTCGGAAGCTTTCCTCATGGCCGAACTGGTGCTGAGAGCTTCAGGAAGAGCAGTGTGGAGGTGAGGAGCTGAGCCCACAGTGTACCCAGGGATCCGCGTCCTTGCTGCTGTTCACTTTTCTTCATTTCCTCTCCTTTCATCCTAACTCTTTCCCCAGAGTGGACTCAGTGCCTGCGGTCAAAGGGTGGGCTGTGGCTTACGCTCTGGCGAGAGCTTCGGGCTGTGAAGGAGATTTGCTTTTGCAGCTTCTGTGGTCCCTGCCCAGCCAGATGCTCGATGGTAGAGCCTCCCTGACTCCTCTCCTGCCTCGCAGGAAGCCTGCTGTGCAGGAGGACTGGAAGCCCTTTCTCAGGGGCGAAGGGCTGGGGCAGCAGAGGAGGTCGTTGAAGGCAGAGGCAGGGACCGCACCACCCTGGAGACGCTGGACCTCATCTGCAGGCCCCGCCGCTGTGGGTTTCCTAAGCCTGAGTTCTGCTCTGGGCCCAGGTCTGTGCAGGAGCCTGTGAACGTCAGCGTGTGGCTTCTCTTTGGCGAGCTCACACTGACAACATGGTCCCGGCTTGAGCACCAGACCGCAGAGACCATTGCTCCTCCATTCTAAGCAAGTCCTTCTGAAAGGCACTAGGGAACAAATGAGGGGCAGAATCCTGAAAAGAGAAAAAGTAACTCATCCTCCAGATAACTGCCAGCTTCACAGCAAAGCCAAAATCCTCGCAGATGCAGGCTCCAGCAGCCCATGTGGCCCAGGTCAGCAGCCATTCCTGGCCATGTGGGGCTCCTGCTGGACACCCGGCCGGCCACTCCTGGTGTTCTCCAACCCAGCGATGCTTCCTAACAGCAAGGGAGACCTTTGAACAGATGACGCCCCGTGCGCTGGATGAGAAGTAAAGTGATTCTACTCCATACAAATGATTTTGGAGGGATGTGGTATTATTGAAATAATTTAAGCCTAGACTTAAAACTTAACAAGAATACAGCAGCTCATGGATATTAATTTTCTGCAATCGTATTTCTTAGCTTTGAAGATAGGTTAAAGCACAGATGAATATCCACAAAGAGAGTTGGCAAATTTCAAAGTGAAGATTTAATTTTACCATGATTTAGGCTGAAATGTCCTACAATCGGTAGGTTTGTGAAGGTTAAAATGAATCAGACCACATGGTTTCTAGAGTTGCAAAATCATGGCTGGGACTTAGCAGGGCGTCTTCAGCAGCAAGTATTTGTTGGAGGAAAAGCCTTGTTTTAAACATAAGACAGAAAGTGAAACTGATATTCTTCATGCATTTCTTTAAGTTCAGTTCGGTCTGGCATTCATTTAAGTTAAACGCTGCCGATGCTCGCCCTCCCTCGGCTACAGCGGACAAATCAGAGCCCAGCACAGCCCATAGGCTGCAAACACTCAGCATCGCTTGATGTGGATTCAGGCAGAGCCTACTGGAGAACATCCCCAAATTAAGCGTTCTGTGTTTCAAAGAAACCACAGTTTCTCTTCCATCCCACTGAGGAGCGTGGGCGGGGCGTGTGGGCGTTGGGGTCAATCCTTTGTTCACGGTGCTGTCCCGAAAACTTACTTGGACTGCAAGTTGCAGTCTCATTGTTTGTCACACAGAGCAAATTTTTCCACTTCTCGAGTGACTGTGAGCACAGACCTTCGTCCGCTTTGGGAGAGCTTCTGGAACGTGGTCTTCGGCCTTGGGGCACCTGGGTCCGCGGGGCGGTTTGGGGTGGGCACAGGGGCCCCGTCCGGATCGCTTTGCGCAGTGCAGTCAGGTTTGCCCCAGAGAAGCCAAAGTCTCCGGAGTCAAGTGGTAGACGTAGCTCGCGATGCATCCCACTATTCGCGCTGGGCTGCACACGCCTTGCTCTGTGGCAGTTCCGGCTCTGCTTCAGGCATGTCAGAGTCATGATATTTAGGAACGACTCCGCACTGTGCGGTTCTGCTCATTCATTATTGTGTAATTGAGCTGTAAAGGGACAAAAGAATCTTCTAGGGCTAATGATGAGCAGTAACCCTCGTCCCTCGGGCTGGCTTCCTCCCAGAGGTACTGAGAGGCCCAGTGGGCCTGGAAGCGGGCTGCTCCAGGTGTGCCAGCCGGCCCTGGGCTGACTTTGTTGGGGGCATTGGCTGCCCTGACACCAAGGGCACTTTGATGCTTTCGCACTCAGCGCTCTGGGGCTGTTTACATCCCTGACTCTATGATTTTAAGCAAAGCCCGGATTCTCCGTGTGGGTCAGTGTGACCTTCCCTGGTAGAATAGGGTGGGAGCTGACACAGGTCCAGAGCGGCCGGACCGGAGAGTGGAGCTGTCAGATCTCGGTCACGGGGGTGCCCCGTGGCACCCCTACTGTGGGGCGGCAGCACCAACTGTGAGGCAGCCTGCAGGGAGCCGGATCTCTGGTCCCGGAAGTGGTTGCACCCTCACTGTACCCTCGCGGGTCTTCCCTCCACTCCTGGTGGCTTGGGGCTCCTTCATGTACGCCCAGAAGCCTGGCTCTAACAAGGGGGTCAGCCCGGGGCCTCTTCCCATAATCCGCCTTCTGCTGAGCTCAGCCGCCCTCTGAGGCCCAGTCCAGCCTCCTTCCCACATTTGCTTGTGCCACTCTGGCCTTAGGCCTCACTGGCAGAGCTCTAGCTCCTTGACCGGCTCCGTGTCCCGTGCCCCGCCTCACAGACAGCCCTTCCGCACTGCTGCCCCCACGGAGGTGTGCCATGCACCCAGCCGCGGCTGGCGGAAAACAGCCAAGCAAGCAAGTCTCAGTGGGGCAGTCGGGCTCCCTGTAGAGTAAAGGCAGAGGTCTTGGTTGCATACCTTCCCTTAGTCCCCCAATCCCCACAAGGGCCTCACCTTTGGCTGGCGAATTTGTCTGTTGCTCCCCGCGGCTGGCACTCCCAGCGGGCCTGGAGGAGCAGGAGAGCCCAAGTGTGGGCAGTGAAGGACTGAGCACCCATCCAGTCAGGCTGGATTTTCCCAGCGACAGCCAAGTGGCATCTGCTAAGTTCCTTCCTCCCCCCCGGTCTGTTGCCCCTGGAGCCACCTGGTGCCAGCACTAATGGTGACCACTACAATGACGCGGACACTGTTTCTGGGACACGCTTGCCCCACATGCCTAAACTGATGGCTGGGGGGCTGATGGCCCTCTGACTCCAGGATTCGAGGAAGCGAGGACCCCCGGGTCCCTCTGAAACCCGGGTCAGCGCTGCCATCTGTCCCCCTTACCTCTGAGTCGCTGGTGCCTGAACTCTGCGCCGATCTCCTTCCCCACGTCCTCGAGCTTCCTCCTCCTTCTGGAGAAGAGCAGGCCTGGGGTTAATTAGTGTTTGGTATTGTTTTCTGCAAACAGAATCAGAGGGCATCTTGCCAGACATAATATCTACTCCGCCAGTGATGGATGTTAGAAGTCTGGAGAGCTGGGTAAAATTTAGGTTTTTTTCTGAGTCTTATTCTTATGGGGGTGTCAGGCATTAGAAACAGCCACTGATAATCCAGCGAGAGGGCTGGGCCTTGGCTCTTCACTTGTTAAATAAAAACACTGGACTAGATGGAATTTAAGGGTCCTTCTGGCCAGGAATTTTAATAAGCATCTCAGATGATACCATGAAAAAACAACAACCCTTTAAACATGTCTTAGAGCTTTTGAGTAGAAGATCCTGAGCACCTAGACCAGAGGTCCATAATTCTCAGGGGTGTATCCATCTCCTGGTACAGAAGCCATTCCATGCGACGACTATTTCTTTGCTTGTTTTGAAGACTGAAATGTGTAAAGTTCTAAGCACACGAAGACCACTGACCAGTGTTGCCGCTGTGGTTACATCACTGGTTGTAATTCACCCTCCTGAGAACCAAGCTCAGAGATGAAAGCGGCCTTGCAAGGGCCTCTCTGAGCGCCCCAGTGCCGGCTGTGTAAGTCCAGCCCCAGCCCACTGCACTCTGCTCTGGTTGTCCCCTCACACCTCGCCTCTTCCAACTCCGAAGCTTCTCTTTTCTGCTTCGGAATCATCTTGACTTCACCTCCACAGAGTCTGGCGTTGGAGCAAGCGCACAGCGATGTCCGCCTGGCTCCTCCTGGGAGAGGCTGGCACAGTGAGCCGTGAAGGAGTGAGCTGCTCCTTCACTCGACTGCACTCTTTCCTTCAGGGTGCCACAGGGAAGCCTGGGTTTGGGGTGCCTGTGCCCTGTCCCAGGGCCTGCCTCTTGAGTAGTGAAGAGCTTCCCCGGTGCCCCAGCCACCTGCCAGGCAGCCATGCTTCCTCTAACCTGTGTGCCCCAGGGTCACGTGCACCCCCGGAGGCCTGTGTGCCCCAGGGTCACGTGCACCCTCCGAGGCCTGTGTGCCCCAGGGTCACGTGCACCCTCCGAGGCCTGTGTGCCCCAGGGTCACGTGCACCCCCGGAGGCCTGTGTGCCCCAGGGTCACGTGCACCCCCGGAGGCCTGTGTGGAGGACTTCCTGGTGTCTTGATTGAGAATCACCCTAGCGACCTGGCTTGATGTGGGGAGATCTGAAGGGAGGGCTCCGCTCTGCCCTTCGGTGACCAAGGTGCTTGGTTCGGGGAGGCAGCTGCCCAAGCCCACGGTTTCCCACGGTGGAGGAGGGTGGCAGTGGCATGCAGGGTGATGCCGTGTGGCAGTTACTGGTAAAACGACCCACAACAGGAATCTAGCAGAGGAGAAAGTATGCAGTGCTGTATTTTTTTCCATCACATTTTTTGGAAAAGGAAAATACACACAGACGGAAAATAGGCTGCAAAAGATACCGAAATGTTTTTGGAGTTATCTCAGTGTAATTAAATGGTAAGTGATTTGTAATCATTTCCAAGGAGGATAATTGCTTTTGTAATTGCCGTGGGTCCGGAATGTGCCCAGCTGAGGGCTGACTGGAGGGGCGGGGGGCGGGGGGGGGGAGATCCAGGGCTGGAATCGCTGCAGCTCAGCAGAGATGAACGCTTCGTGAGGAAAAGGAACTTCGGCGGTGTGTCTAGGTGGCAGGAACCTAGCAGACATGCCCAGCATCCCTGTAGCTACTCCACTTACTCCACTGGCTGCTCAGTATTCCAGAATGACAGGGCCCTAACCAGTATATCATCTTTAAGATCTTTTCTCATGTTGGGTCTTAGGAATTGCACCCAGGAGTCTCACAGGCTAAGCTTCTACTCTGCCACTGAGTTACATGCCCAGCCCCTCAATAAAGATCTTTAATATACCTGATTTCATCCCGGGTGCTGTGAAAACTATCTTAGTGCTGGTATTTTCTTTTTCTTTTTCTTTTTGTTTTTTTTTTTTGTGTGTTTTGAGACAAGGTCTCACTTTGTGGTTCAGTCTGGCCCTGAGCTCAGCCTCAAACTCACATCACAGCAATCCTCCTGCCTCTGCCTCCCGAGTGCTGGGATTACAGGCGTGAGCCACCACACCCGAGTGCCAATATTTTTAATACAAATAAGATAATAAAGATCTTTTAAATATTAAAATTAATATAGCCTATAGAAAATACATCTCCAAAAGCATCATTTATATATCCAGTGTCCAGGTATACACACCTGAACACATATTTATGTATTCCTAGGCACACATGAAATGAATTTTCTTATTTGTCCATTTCTATAAGTACTCTAAGTATAGCACAAGTGGGGAAAAATCCAGATTCACCTAACCCAGGAGTCCTGAGATTGGACATCGCTCTAAAAAGACAGGAGCACGGACAGTCTCTGGAGCAGACTTTCCCCTGCAGGTCTTTGAAGCAGACTTTTCCCTGCAGTTGGGGGTGACCCCAGTATCTGATGCCAGCAGGTCTTCATGTGAAGGGAGGGCTGCCTGGAGATGGTCACAGCTGGGCAGTGTGGCTTGGTCGGAAGGTAATGATGCCAACTGTGCTAATCAGCTTCCTGTCACTGTGACAAGATACACAACACTCAGCTTGGAAAATGAAGATTGATTTGTTGTGGCTCGGGGTTTCAGAAGACTGAGTCCTTTGTCCTTTGGGCCTATTACTTTTGAGCTATGGTGGCATGGCATGGCATGGTATGGCATGGCATGGCATGGCAGGAGTGCGTGGTAGGGGAGGCCTGTTCATCTTAGGAGACCAGGGCATAAAGGGAGAAGTGAGGAGGGACAGGTCCCAGAATCCCTGGTGTCCTAATTCCCTGTGTTTAGGTCCCACCTGTAAAGGGGTCTTCACTTTACAGTAACACCTGCTGGGGCCTGAGCTTGGGGCCTGTGGGAGGTATCAGTTTAAACTGCAAGTCCCTCCAGCCCAGGCACGCTGGCCGCAAGGTCTCAGCTCTGGCTATGTCATCTGTTGTAAACCAGGCAGCTGCAGGTGCCCCGGAAGCTGGGACACCCCAAGGGGCTCACAGAAGAGCAACACAAGCGCCACTTGGGCATCTGGGCTCAGTAGGGTGTCATCATGCAGGTCCGGCTCTCCCATATGTGCTCAGTCTCTGCCTGTGAAGGCCATATCTGTCCCCTGCCTTGTTCTCGACACTCCGGAAAGCTGAGGACACAGAGGAAACCTGCACTCGTAACAGCACTTCCCGGAACGTGTGCACGCGCCTTCACCTTCCTGTGCCAACCGAGTCTCATTGTCATTGATAAGACAGCTCGCTTCATTTTGCTTGTTGCATTTTTACCTTTGTTTCATAATTTCTGGTGTATTAACATATTTTTTGATTTACTCCTAAATATTCTGAATGCCATTAATTTGAAGATGTTAAGAGACTTCTGTGAAGCTACCTTTGTCTGCTGTGGATTCACACTGTGCTGTCATTAGCTCTCCTCTGAGCTTCGGAATTCTTCCACTTTGGATCCGGGATTTGCAGTGTCATGTTGCGGGTGTCTTGGTATTCTCTCCTTCCTCCTCCTGTGCCTGCTTCCTCTTTCCCAGCTCTGTCGTCAGTCTCAGAACTGGTTCTAACAGAAGTGTAGGGTTCTGTTCCAATGTGGTGTCTCTTAGGTCTATTTCTTGTCACAAATCTCTTCCTTCTGCAGCAATCCTAGGTCCCGCCTCCTTGACGTGTACTCCATGTAGTTGGAAGCAACAGATTTCTTCAGTGGGAAACTGCTGTAGAATTCTGCCCCAAACCTGAAACTAGAATTTCTACCTAGAATTCTATGGTCGCAAACGTGAGAGTCATGACAGGGCATCATTTTGCTTGGGGAAGATCCATGTCCCACTTGTTGAAGGGAGTTGTAGTGAAGGGCGCAGCCTAACTCAGAGTGGGGATGTGGACTCTCTACCGCCTAATTAGACATCAGAGGTGATTGCTGTTGCTGCCAAAACTTCCTGTGCAGCATGGAAGCAATTATATTAAAATGCAGTTGGAGATTCCAATGATCTCCTTGGAGTAGACAAATAAACTTTGAAATCATTTACAAATGATGTACCAGACCTGTGTGGCATGTACTCAGTACAAGGGAAATGTGTTTCTCCTAAGAGACGGGGACAGGCGGCTCTGCCCGGCAGGCCTTGCCCCCTTCTGGGCCTGAGGATGCTGACAGCCGGACTGTGCCAATGTGAAATGTGGATATAGCGTCGAGCACAGCTCAGCCCTGGGAAGATGTTTTCTCAGCTTCCCCTCTGCAAAGCTGGTATGGGGAGCTGCCTTTGGAGGGCTCTGGTGACAAGCCGGGTTGCTGGGAGAGCCTGCCCAGACACACGCTCCTGGCCTGGCACAGGCCAGGCTCCAGGCTGGGCGGTGACCGTGAGAGCGCGCATGGCGCACCGCGGCACACTCCAGACGGCCTCTCCTAATTCAAGATGTTTTCCTGTCAATGACTCTCCGATAAATGAAATATTTAAAATATACAGAGTAGAAAGCAGGCACTCTTGAAGACTGTAAATTTCAACTCTCGGAGTGTGGGGCATTCTACATGACATTCCCGGGGAACCGGTTAACTGCAAAATTTCCGTGACCTTGTGATTATGCAACTATTTCCTGTGAACCGCAGGACATGACTGCTTTACTGATCTCCGGTGAGTGAAGATTTCAATGCATGTAGCGGTTATCTAGCTTTCCCTGTGGACCCTCACTGCGTATCTTCACTATTTCAAAGGATTATACTTTTTTCCTAATCCTGTTTCAATTAATGCTCGAACAATAAAACTATAAGGATAAAGTGATTTTAAACTACAACAATCAGGGCTGGGGATTAGGCTCAGTGGTTCTGGTGCCTGCCTTGCAAGCACCAGGTTCTGGGTTTGACCCCCAGTAACCACACACAGTAATGCCAGGCGTGGTAACCACACCCATCAGCAATCAGCACCACATACCACAGTGCTGGGGTGTGGTGGCTCACGCCTGTAATCCCAGCACTTGGGAGGCAGAGGCAGGAGGCTTGCTGAGCTCGGGGCCAGCCTGAAATACAAAGTGAGACCTAGTCTCAAAAAACTAAAAAATAAATAAATAAATAAATTATAACAGTGTTCAGTAACATACAAGTTGCCAATGCAAATAGTGTTAAATGATGGGAATGTTGTTCATTAGTAGATAACTGGTTTTCACATATCATCCTTTTGCTGTTGTCAACAGGACCTGATTTGCACCCCAGCTCCTTTTCTGTTTTAGAACAGGTCTCACTAAATCGCTAACTCTCCCAGGCTGGGCTCAAGTTTGTAATCGTCCTGCTTCAGTATCTTAGAGTGGTGGGATCAAGGATATATGCTTGTCAACAAACCTGGCTTTACTTATTATCTTAACGTCACATTGGCTTTACAATTCATGGAGTTGGAGTCTGACACGACCCGAAGGAATTTTCCAAGGACAGGCGAGTTACAGTACTTCAAATTTTGTGTAAAAAGGTAAATGTTTCAAAAGGTTTTGTGCTGTCTGGACTTGAAAGCATTGGAATTCCCCTACACGTGACAAAGCTGCTGTTGAGGTTAGATCGAGGCTGCCCTCCAAAACCTCCTGCGTTCCGACACGTGCGCGGAAGCCGAAAAGCTGTGGGGTGCTACGGCTCTCAGTGGACTCATCCGCAGCGGCTGTGCCGTGGGGAGGGGCGTGGCCGGGGACGGGCACGCAGGGGAGGGGCCTCTGCTTCCCGGTTCCTCCTTCCATTTGTTACCGGCCACGTGCCTTGGGCTGCTGCCCCTCCCCCAGATCCCCACCACGCCTTCCTTGCCTTGGACCTGGCTGACGGTGGATGGATTCCTCAATACACTAGGAGCCAAGGGACATTGTCCTTTAAACTGCAAGTGTTAAGACAGTACTTTCAGCTAAGGTGGTAGATATTGAACAATTAAACAAATATGGCAGGTGCAGTAAGGACGAGGGTGTATCAGAGAAGCCACAGCTCTGTAGCAGGGTGTTAGGTGTGGTTGGAACGTCAGGCCTCAGAACCTCAGTGCTTCTCCTTCATTTTTCTGCTTTTGCGTCCAGAAATGTGTCAGCGCTTCATTATTCTCCCATGAAACCAGGTCCTGAGCAAAATGAAGACGGAAGATTCCCGACCACGGACCAGAAAGGAGATTCCCTTCAGACCCTCAGTCCTGTTAAACCTGCCGGCCCGCCGGGCTGTCTGCCCCCTCTCCTTGGGAGGCAAGCGCAGAGCCTCACAGCACCTGCTGGCGCACGGACTCGCGTGGGGGCCGTGTGCGCCCGCCTGGGCAGGACCCGCGGGGTCACCGCGGAGGGCGGGGGAGCCGCAGCCTTCTGGGGGCCAGGGGTGTCCTGCACGAGCAGGCCCCAGGCCCCGTGGACCCTGTCACTGCTCCTCAGGCTGAACAACGCGCGTCTGTCGACGAGGCTGAAGAACCCGCAGGCACGTCTCGCGGCAGGACTCGGCCGGGGACCAGAGAGCTGTTTGTACTGATGGGTTCGGGGATCCCGTGGCCCGGGCCACTCCCTGCTTCTGACTTAGGCATTCTCGGTTACAGACGGGGTTCTCCGTGTGTGTGTCCCGGTCACCTTCCTGTGGCCCCAACTCCATCTTCATCAGACCTCGTTTGGGTTAACCAGGTACATGTGCAAATAAGCGCACGCTTCCAGGTGTGGCAGCTCGACTTCATCCTATCGGTTGGGGGATGGGAGACACATAACTAGCCAAGACACAGCGAAATGAGAATTCACGGGTGCAAGAATTTCAAAACGGTAGCTGCAGAGTGTGGAACCCCGGCTGCGCCCCTTTGGACCTCTGACCGCAGCTTCACGCTCTTTCTTCCCGGCCCGCTGGAGCCGAGCCTCGGCAGATTCGGCTCCTGGAAGGCGGGTGACTCGGCTTTCTGACTCTTGCGCTCACGAGCTGCGTTTTAGGGTCCTTGCTGTGACTGTGAAGCTGACACCGAGGCCCACAGGGGAAGCGAGGCGTACGTGACTTGACAACAGCAGCAGCCAGAGCTGTGTCCCTGCCAGAGCTGGCAAGCCGACTTCCATCTCCATCACCAGCTCCTCCACCCCACCTCGCTCCACAGCGTGGACTGGCATCCGTGGAAAAGGCCACTGTCCTGTCTCACTCTCCGAACACAACAGGGAGAAGAGGCCGGAGTCCAGGGATGATCAAGGGGCTCTTTCCTAGACCACCTGTCCACCGAGCCACAAAAAGTGCGGGAGGGACCGTCCCGGGGTGAGCAGGATCCGGGTGCCCTCCCGGGGCTGAGAGAGGCAGGGAGGACGGAAGGGGGAGCCACACCGCTGCTTCCTGTCTCCCATACAGCCTGGTCTGCAGGGGGGGCGGGGGCGGGCGCTGCTGGTACCAGGGTGCGGTCCTGCCCGGCCTGGTGGCAGGGGCTCAGAAGTCCCCCTGTGTGACAGGACAGCCCCGGCTGTGTTTAATCACCCAGGCTGTGGATAATCACTTGGGACGTGGATAATCGAGAAGAGGATTGTTAAGTCTTAGCTGAGTGATGGAAAGAAGACATGACTGTTGGCAGGTAGTGCGTGTCTGCCCGGCCGGAAGGTGAACAAGCCTGGCTGTGCGCTGCTGAAGCCCACGTTTCGTTTCCATTGTTTCTGAGAGGCGGCCGTGGGACCTTAAAGAGGGCTGAGGTTCACCATCTACTCTACTCGCCCCGCACCTGCCCCTCCTCCGGCTGCGCGAGCCCGGGGACCCTCCAGCGCGGTGAGCGAGTGGGCCTGCGGCGTGGGCGTGTCTGTCCGGCTGTCGGCGCTGGAGCGGAAGTGTGCGTGCCGGGAGGCTGCGGCTGCGGCACGCGGTGCGGTGCTCTCACTGCCGGCTGTCAGAGAGGTGAGCGCCAGGGGCAGCCCCTCTGCTCCTGCTGAGAGACTCCAGCCCCCTTGCCAGTGAACCTGCGGAGGAGCCGGGCGTGCTGCCAGGAGGCCAGGAACTCCGCAGACGAGGACTGAAGAAACAGGAACCTGTGAGTGACCGGCGAGGGCGGGTCGCGGCCCCGCTGTGCTGGGTGGGGGTGCGCCGCAGGGTGCTGTCCGGAACCGGGACTCTGTGCTGCGATGTGCACATTTCTGCCTGGAGGACAGCTGTGCTCCGGCAGAAGTACGGGACAGCGGTCCCGGTCAGTCTTTCTGACACTCCTTCTCTGTGTGTGCTGTGCGCGGAGCTCTGCCTTACTCGGAGTTTACTGTTACAGCCGCACTTGCTTAGTTCCTTTCGTTTATACTATGCAGCCTCGTATCCATTGTTACTAGCAGAGGTTCCCAGTCCTCCCCTCCGTGGCGCGGTTTTAATTCCGTCAGTGCACGCAACTTGGTGCGAGAGCAGCATCGACTGAATTAGGTCACGTGGATGCCAGGAGTATTAGCGTTCTGATGTAAGTGATGACATAAAACTTCAGAATACCCACGCTGCTTACGAATGCGTGTGTAGAGGATTAGGCTGTGCTTCGGGCAGAAAGGCTGACTCGAGTGGCTTCTCCTTGGAGTTGCTGTCCATGCTGTGGGGCTCGGCTGACTACAACTGAAAATATGGCTGAGAAGAGGGTTGGGAGTGTTCTGTGTACACACGTGTGCTTCACTGCTCTGATGGTTACTGATTAGTTGATGTATTTATGCCATTTACAGTTAGTGTAATCATTTACGTTTGTAATGGAATTTGATAGTTTTACATTTTTACTTTCCATTTGTTCTATTTTCTTTCATTTATCCTTTGTGGGTTACATAGATATTTTTAGAATTCCATTTTGACCATGTTTATAGTGTATTTGATTGTCTTTTTGAATAAATGTTAGGGATAGGTGTAGATATTATTAAATATATAGATACCATCTACATTTCATACCTCTCCTTAAGTCCTTTTCCTTCCACACTTAAGTTTTCTTCAATATCTCTCCACATACACTGAAAACTTCATCAGACAAAAGAAAACTCAAGCCGAACAGGACTGTCCATGATTTTTACTCATACTTCTGTTCTTTCTGTCATTCTTCCTTTCTTCTTCACATGCAGAGGTTTCTTTTCTAAAAAGTCACCTCTTTTCTGTGTAGTACCGTCTCCTGCCCACGGGGAGGCTCAGAGCCACGTGGATACAGCCCAGTAACTACACACTACGCAGAGCCGCAGTTGTGATGTTCCAGGCCCTGCCTGCTCAGGTTCACCTGTCTCTGTCTGTGGACTGCGCAGCCTGGGGCTCGAGTCCTGATGGACAACCGCCAGCAGTGTGTGGCACAGCCCAGCAGCTGACCGGTGTGCAGGACTATGGTGCCGGCTCAGGGTGTTCTCTGCCCTGCACGTGCCAGAGGTCACAGGAGGGCTCTTGTCACGTTCTTTCTGCAGAAGTTGCTTTTTAATGGGTCTGCTCAGAAAACCTTGATTTTCACCCTGGTTTGGTTTCCAGAGGAAGACTATTCTCATATCATTTTCCATCTCCTCTGATCAGGGCCTGTCAAAGTCCAGTGGTTTTGTGCAGGTCGTCTAATACGATTCATAAGTTCTGAGCCCACACAGTCTCCAATTCTTCACTGGCCGTCGGGTCTCCTAGCTGAGCACGAAGAAGCACTGACGACTGAATGGGAGACATGTTTCAGGATGCCAACCCTGAGGTGGAAAATGGAGTTGAGACTTTCTGCCGAGAAGATCTTGCTTAAGAGAATGAACGCACTGTGGGTCTCTCCGGCAGTAGGCAGAGCTTCTCCGTGGGGTGCTAAGCTGATATAGGTTGGTTACAAGTGCATGTGGGACCCTGCTCGCTTCGTTCTTAGGGCTACCAGGCACATGCTGGGGGTCTCTAGAGTTGTGGCCCAGCGACCTCCCGCTCTGAGCCGCCCCTTCGGTTTCTCCAAGGAGCCACGTGCAAGGTGTCATTTCCTGCGTCTCCAGAATAGGAAAGGGCAGGCCGGGAGCCATGTCTGAGGCCTGTCTTCAGAGGGTGGCACCCGCTGCGAGGGAATTAACTGCACCTCATGCTGTGGTGAGCTCTCTCCCATGAGGACCAGCTTGCTTTCTTGAGGCGTGGGCTCCTTGACTAAAACAGTGGAGGGCAGAAGAGAGTTCCCTGTGCAGAGAGGAAGGTGCAGATGGCAGCTGCGTGGGGCTATGACAAAGGCAGGCATTACCTGAAGCTGAGAAGCAACACCAAAGTTACTTCATTTGGTTGGACTGCAAACTAAGAAATGAAAACACTTTCAAGCCAAGAAAGAGTTTTAAAATGCTTTTACGATGATACAACTGAAAGTCCTGAAGTGTTTCCAAAGGAGTTTAGGCACAGAGCATCTCCTTACCTTCGAGATTAGTGTTAAGTGGATAATCACCCCTGTTTCAAAGCTCGGGTCCGCTCTCGAGGGCAGGACATCCATCCTGCTGGGCCACCTCTGCCGCCCCCAGCACCCTCTTGGACCAGTGGAGTCCCTGTGTGAGCAGCATCTCCGCCCCTTGAGCAGGGATCTGTCCTCCTCTACTCAGGCAGAGAGCACAGAGCTGGCTTCAGACACGAGCTCTGTGAAGTCGGTGGAGAGCACCTAATGTTTCTGGTTATTATGGAAACTTCCGCCTCACATGGAGGGTCCATGGGGATGTGTAGAAACATTATCTCCAGGGAGAGGACAGATGTGATGAGGAGGGGCCAGCAAGGGACAGACGGAGGGATCTGTGGGAGGCAGGCAGTGGAGGTCCCGCCTGAGCGGCAGCCACAGATCCCAGCTGTCCGGGGTGGCGCCCTCTGTTGCTGTCTGTGCTGTCACTGTGATATGAGTGCCGCTTTCTTGGGGCTGATGACAAGAAAAGCCCGTGCAGAATCGCAGTCCTAATGACGGCCCCACAGTGTTCAGGGCCCGGAAGAAGAAACTGAGGGTGGTGATGGCTGCTCCAGACACCCATCACCTGGGTGGGAGGGCAAGCACTTACCCCCTGCTTGCTCCCAGTTCTGCACACTGCCCCCACTGGGCTGCCTTCTTGATCAGGCAAAATGGCAGTTCAGAAACTGAAGGACCTTGTAGTCACCTTCTGGTTGGTAGGACAAGTACCTGACAGCCACAGCTTAAAGGTGGAGGTATTTCTCTTGGCTTGGAGTTTTCAGAGCGTTTAGTCCTCAGCTGGCCGACTTGATGGCTGGAAAGGCCTGGCAGAGGACAGCTGCTCCCGTCGGGCAGCCGGGAAGCGGAGAGAAGAGAAGCCAGGGAGGGGGCCGCACCTCTCAGGCCAGAGCCCGGCGGCCCTGCTTCTGTCCAACCGCATGTTCAGCTCTGGACTCCTTGGTGGACTAATTCACTAGTGAGTGTTGAGTCCCATGATCCCACCACCTCTGAACACGTAAGGCCCGTGGGAGACTTTCCCGATTGAAACTCTGATGAAGTAGTAGTGGGGCATCCAATGGAAGAACCAAAGCGCCAGAATGTCAGGGTGTTCTGGGTGGAATGGGTCGGGGCACACTGTGGAAGTGGTGAGCCGGGCCGTCAGTGGGGTTGTGAGGCTGGGAGAGCTAGCTGTGTGAGGGCTGGAGCCAGGAGAAGGGCCAAGCGTGTAGAACGTAAGAAGAGCAGAGGCCCAGGGAGCAAGTTGAAAACATGAGGAGCTAAAGTCTGTGTAGGAGAGATGGACCCAGGATGGGCAAGGGAGAGCATATCCACAAAGGTGGGAGGACAGGAGAGAGACTGTGTGGGATGTGTGGGGTGCCATGAAAACTGAGAGCTTGGGCATTTAGCTGTCAAAGAGCTTCAGGCTTCCACTCAAGTGGCTGAATCAGCCCATAAGGCTGGAGGTGCTTCAGGAACCACGGAGAGAAGACTTTGGGTGAGACGCCTGCCCTGTGCCAGGAGCAGGGAGCAGACTTCTCCCAAGGCCAAACCCCCTGCTCCTCATGGCACAGGAGCTCCATCCAGCTTTTGCAAGTATAGTTTCTACTGTTTGTTCACACTGAGCTACTTCTGTTAGAACTCTGCAAAGCGCCCAGACAGTGTACATTGTCTTCATAGCACTGCACCAAGGCTGGCAACTGTTTTGTAGGCAGCCTGGGCATGACTGTGTCTGGGAAGTGCTCTGGCTCCCAATCGTCATCAACACCTTTGAGGTCAAAGACAATCAAACTGTTCACCCCAGTTCCTGCAGTATGTATTTTCTTGAATCTACAGAGACTGTGGGTTTGGCCAATTGAATGCTTTGCTGAGTGTCAGATCCTTCTGCCGTTTTTCACACCTTCTGCACATCTTGAAGCTTTTGTACAGGCAGATCCTTGATTTATTTTGGACCATACTCTGGGATGGTATTATTATGAGAGTTGTGTTGAGAATATTTCTGTTGAATAGTTTGGAAATCTTGTATTATTTGAGAGAGCCATAGGAGTCTACTGAGGAATGTTCATGTTTGTTTAAGACACATCTCATTGTAGAATCTGAGCAAGATACCTCAAAGGTCCCCTCTGGACACTTTCCTAGGCACATCCTTGGGGAAGAGGTCAGGCACATTGGCTTAGACAATTATGATCAAACGGTTGGCAAATGTACAGGGCTCTGAAAGCTTGCAGAGAGAGAATCTTCTAATCACTAGGCTTAGCAGGTTTGCAGTGAATATTAGGGAACATTTTCATGGAGATGAAGAATTGGAGGAGAGAGGAGTTAGGGAAAAGAAGAGGAGGAGGAAGTGGAGGCAGAACAAAGAGGCAGACTTTTCATTTCAGCAGCCAAGGATTTGCAAGCTGGAAATAGTGACCCCAAGTGCACATCAGGACTGTTGGCTCACAAAAGAAGCATTGGAGGGCCTTTCTTCTCTTTCCCAGTCACCCCCGACATCACTTGACTCATCCTTCTGGAAATATTTCTAGCTGTACCTCTGAATCTTGAATCTTCCCCAAGCTCATTGAAATGCACAAGTGAAAATTATTCATCTGTTTGGAGGTTCCACAAAGCTGAAAGTGCTGTCAGAAGTCCATGGATCCAGTTACACATTCAGACAGATCCATTACAATGAAAGGACAGCTATGCTGGAAACAGTGCAGTAGGCCAAGTGCTGATGGCAGGTTAGGGACGAAGGGAAGTGCCTGCTGCTCATGTTCAGAATGGTGCATGCTCACGAAAACGTGTCCATCAAGGCAGGCTCCACGGAGCTGGATGCTGGCCACCCAGCTGGCCCTGGAATCTGCAGAGATGACCCAGCCGGTGCAAAGTCGGGGGCAACAGAGCAGACAGAAGAGACCAGTGCACGCTGGGACAGATTGGGGCTGGATTGCTCAGGGCCGGGGTTGACGGTGAGCCAGAGCTTTACTCTGCTGTGTCTGCAAGGATCAAAGAGGGATGCTTAGGTTACTTAACACTCTCTCCTACAAAGGAAGACTTGGATACTTTCCTCCCAGCACTAATCAGTGAACCTGTAGGTGTTCCAGGACATAACTGGGGAAGGTGCCTGTGGATATGACTTATGGGCAGGACTACTTTGCCAGGGGGCTCGGTGGTGTCCACTGCAGTCCAGGTGGGCGTGGGGCATGGCTCTGCTGAAATTCCACTATTGTGGTTCACTGGGCAAAGATTTCTAGCCACTCTCTTGAAGCAGAGCTTCCTGGGGAGCAGTGAAGCCAGAAGGTCTGCAGGGGCCCATGAGATCTTCTGTTTCAGGCATTATGAAAATTCTGGACACCTGGCAATAGGAAAGGATGTAATGGAAGGGAAGACAGGGAGGGTGGGGAAGGATCTAGCAGTCCTGGACCTCTTTAGGGAATTAAGAGTCCCACACTCCAAATACCCTTCATGGCGTGTGACATAAAAATACTGGTCACTTTGGAAGTGGAGGGACTTGCTCTGTGTCTGGGCTTTGGATACACGGAGGATCAGCTTTCAGAACCGGGACTGTATCGTGTTTGGGCTGAGCGTCCGGTCATCCAGTGCAGGGGAGCTTCATGCTTGGGCTGCTTTGTGTCTTTGACCATATTTAACCCCTCTGCCCTTGGTATCTCATTTATAAAATAGAGATAATGATACTTCTTAGCTCTTAGATTTTCCATGAAGTTAAAAGGCCCAGCATAACTTTTGGCACAAATGCAAAGCACCTGTAGGTTCAAGCACTTCTCCTTTGAGCAAGGGTCCTTTCTGTAGCTGGCAAACTCTCCCAACCTTTTGAGGAGCTGGAGGACCCAAGACCCCAGGAGCTGCTCTGTTCTTCTGTTTCTGAACTCCGACTTGCCTTTCTTCACCTACCTACTAGTTGAAGTTTTGCCCTTTGGATCTTCTCAGTACCTTTTGTAATTCTCTTAAGCTCTTCCTGATAGTGCAGTGGTAGCTTTTCAAAGATTATGATGTGGTATGTTGATGTTTTTACTCATCAAAGCTAAAACTGCTGATTTCTGTCATGTCTTACACATCTGACTAGAGTTGAAACTCTCATGCCTCCTTTAGACTGTGAGTATTTTTTAAAGAAACAATTTTCAATACGTGATCTTTAAAAGCTTATTACTCAGAATTGTGTGTGGTTTTCATAGTGTTTTTTGGGTTACTTCCTACAGTTAAGGATGCAATGTCTACCTCCCCCCCCCCAAGGACTCAGTAGAGGTCCCCCCGCCTCCTGGGTGCTGCCTCCATATAGCCGGCTCTCCACACCAGGCCTACGTTGCTGAGAGTGGTGACCAGCTGTCTGTATTTCCAATCCAGTTCAAACCAGTGTTTTGTAAAATACAATAAAGGAAAATGGCTGGACAGATCAAATTAAAGGCACGTTAGAATAAGTCCCATTTATTTTGGTGGTGGTGCTAGAGGTTTAGCTCGGGAACCCTCTGTCACCCTCATCTTTTTTAATTTCTTATTTTCAGTCAGTCTTACCAAGTTGCGCAGGCTGGCCTCGAACTTCTGACCCTCCTCCTTCAGCCTCCTGAGTGGCTGGGCTTGCAGGTGTGTCCCCGCAGTGTAAAAGAGGAGAGGCGCCTCCTGACTCCTTGTTCTGTCCGCAGTCCACTGGCTTCAGAGGAGAAGTGGCACTTTGGGGAGGCACGAAGGCGGACAGCGGCTGGCCTCAAGGCTGCTGGAGGCGAAGAGTAGAGGGAGGAGCCAGGGTCAAGACCTCCCCTTCCAGGCCACGCCCCTGGCACCGCCCCTCAGCTCCATCCCATGGGAACATGTGAGACTTCGAGGGGACCTTTGACATCTAAACCCCAGCACCTCTCACCCATTCTGCTCTTTGATTTTGAACCACAACTCACACATCTGCTTCCCTGGACGTGACAGCACTCCAGGAACCATGGCAGGTGCCAGGAATCGTTGTCCTCCTCCTGGTAATCCTGCTTTCCCTCAATCCGATCCCATGGGACCTGAAGTCTAAGACTTTCAACTCCTCGCCCTCTGGCCATGTTGATGTCACCATCCTCTGAACACATATTTAGTGTTTATTTGTACCTAATACATTAATGGATACAGTGGTTTTTGTTTTTAACTAAATAAAAAGATTTTGACAAACAATGGAAGTGAAGTTAGCTCTGGCAGGAAAAACTGTTCTCCTCCAGTGCTTCAAAATGTTTCTGATTTTTGGAAGGGACAGACTCCAGCCATGACGGAAAATATTATGGCATTTTCTCAAAACAAAACTAAACCCCCCAAAACCAAACCCCAGAACTTCATATAATTGAGAGATCGCTCTTGTGGTTGTGTATCCAAAGGAACTGAAGTCAGGTCTCGGGAATATGTCTGGGTTCCTTTGCTCATCCTGCCCTCATTGTGACAGCTGGGACGGGACACCCACAAAAGAGAGAAAATGTGTTGTGCATGTCACTGGCCGCGTTGGACCATATGGTCAGGTTTGTGGGACAAAACCTAAGGAGGCCATTTATTTTTGGCAAAAAGGAAAGGGGTTTGTTGAAAGCTAGGTCTGAGGAGATGGAGCGGTCTCACTTGGTTCATGTCACCATCTCCCCACGTACTAGTGTGTAGAGTGTTTCATAGTGGAAAACGGGAGAGGAGCTCATGAGACAATGGATGTGTCTCGCTTTCTCTGTGACTCTCCACCACACCTGTCCCATTCCTCTCTGTGGGGAATGGCTCCGACCCCCTAAGGCCAATAGCTGCATATTTTATCCCTTTCCTGGGCTGACAAGAGGAGAAGGTAGTTGTGCCCAAGACTTGAGGAAGTCTGGACAAACCGTTTTGTCTTTAGAGAAAAAAAAAATCTAACTTTTAAAGTTCCATTTTGCCATGCTGATAGCGTATATAGAATGGACAGTTAGTCATCCATGCACAAGAGAGCACACTGTGGTTTGTAGCAGTGTGGATGAGCTCAGCGACAACGCACTGAGATAAGGCAGACATGGAAAACCAAGTAAGACATCACACAGGGTCTGAAAAGACAAGAAGCAGAGAAGAGGGTGCTGGTGAGTGGCAGCAACAGAAATGCAGGTCAAGGAGCACAAACTCTCAGCTATACCAGAGCAAGCTCCGGGTGAATGATGTCTAGCACAGCAACTGGGGCCAGCAACACTGTTTGCTGACATTGGTTCGGGGAACAGATCTGAAGCGTGAACAGCTACGTATGAAAATGTTCCCGATGAGGCGATAGTGTGTTCGTTTGTCTCCTTCCATCACTTCACGATCTACAGCAGATCATCCTACACACTTTAAGTGTGCACAGTGATTTGTTTGTCAATTACAGATCAATAAAACTGGAAAAAATAAAAGTGACAGGGGGCAGTGTTCGTTCCACCTTCAGGCCATGTGGAGTATTTTTAGTCTTTGCTCCTTGTCTCCTTCACAGATACTTTATGATGTGTCCCTGGCCCCTCTCCAGGCTGAGTGGCACCATAGTGTATGAAGCCACTGGTTCAGTTTCTGTAAGTGTCCATGTAAGTGCAGACAGCAGGAAAGAGGGTGAGATGCAGCTCCCAGGAGAGTGTGTGCATGTGTGCATGCGTATGTGTGCATGCGTGTGGCCTTGAAGAAGCCTCAAGAGCCCTCTCGGGTCTCTAGGCGGTGAGCAGACCCTGGAAGGAAGCTGCTGCCCTCCGCATTCTCTCCGGCTGCAGCACACGTGGAAGCCTGGGCCACTGCCCTTAACTCAGTTGCTGAGCCTACGGATGAGTATTGAATTTGACTGCTAACATGTTTGCTATCAACTTGGACTCTGGAAGCGTGGAATTCTAATAGACAATGACAGTGAATTATATTTTTCCAAAATCAGTTATATATGCTCGCACATATCACCTGTGTGTCTTAATTCTCAAATTGCCTACGGAAAACCAAGAGACCAAAAATCTCAATGGAACAAACAAACCCAGAATTGCACGGAGAGTGGAAATCCACCTGGCTGTGAAGTCCAGACTGCTTGACATGTGCAGTCCTACCCTGAGTACTCTAAAACAATACCATTATAAATGCAACTATCATGATTATAGTTGTTTGTCCAAAAATATCTTCTGTTCAGTTAGAGCTTTTTAATGTCCCTTTTTCTGCTTCTGATATTAAAGCCAAGCAGGAATTATAAGGAAGATATTTTTCTTTCTTTTCTTTTGTTTTTGCTTCAAAATCAAGCTATTATTGGGGAAGAACAACAGAATTGGCTAGTGTCTGGTGTTGATGGTTTAGGAAGGACCACTGGTGCTTTACACAGGGAGTGTGTGGGACTGTGGGCGGCCCTTTGAGGATAGACTTGTCCATAGGGAGGCCACTCATGCCCACTGGCAAAGCTGTGTCTGTGCAGGTCTTTTGAGCACAAGTGGGGCATGAGACAAACATTTCCTTGCAGTGTGTGGGCATGTTTGTCCCAGGAAGAGGAGCGAGGGCTGGCAGAGCCAGAGAACAAGGCAACGTGAGGCACATGGCCAGGCCCCCACCCAGGGCAGTGGGGACTCGGTGATACACTGGGTTTCCTAACTTTCCGGAGACTGATGGGAACTGCAGGCACCTCTTGTTCCTGAAGGAATTCATGGTGCTCTAACGGCATGGACACTTGTCTGTCCAGCCCCTGGGGACATGGTCAGAAAAGTGCTGGGTGGGGAGTGAATGCATTGCAGTTGGAGCTGGCTTTATCAGTTTGTGTTGCTGAAGCAAAGGTGTATTGACTATGACATACGGCACAAACTAGTCCTGCAGGTTCTGAAGGCTGGGAAGTCTGAGCAGACCCTGTCGGTCAAGCAGGTTCGGGGTGGAGGCCCCGCTGCTGGTTTGGAGAGGGAGCCTTCTGGCTGTGCCATGGTAGGGGCAGAATTTGTCTTCCTCTCTGGACCAGGGGTTCATCCCCTCATAGACACTGCACTCATGATCTGAACGCCCCAAAGCCCCACCTCCATCCCATGAGGGGTGCAACCTGTGGACCGTGGGGAGACGCAGGCAGTTAAGTCACAGCAGAGTGTGAGGCTGCATTGTCAGCAGTAGGCAGGCCTACAGGAAGAGGCCTGTCAGGACAGCCAGGAGGTGTCCAGGGACACCAGGGCAGAGGGCACCACTGCTGCGCAGCAAGACTAGCCCATGTATGGCGTTTGGACTGCTGCCCAGCTCTGTGGGAGGGGGACTTCTGAATGTCTCTCTGGCCACAGGAGAAAGAATGACCCCTTCCCAGAGGAGCACCCACGTCACCATGAGGAAGACCAAGAGGGGGCTACAGCATCTCTTTCCAGTGGAGGCTGATGGAAACCCAGAAGCCCGGAAGCCTGCGAGACCACTGTGGGCCCAGAGCCCACTGCCTTCTGTATTTTATACGAAGTGCGTTTTCTCTTTGCCACGGCCGAGAACCATGCTGTCTGCCTGTCCATAGACCTGGCCAGCACAGGGCTGATGTGTCAGGTGTGCTCAGTGGGATCTTGCCAAGTCAGATGTGTGGCCACTCTGCCCCTGGTCCTGTCGTACGGGTGGGGCTCTGTGCACTGGATGCTGGTGTGAGTCTTCTGAACCTGTGGCTATTGTTCTCAAAATTACTCCTCAGAGAGGGCAGGCAAAGCCCTTCTGTCCTGCAAGAAGAGAGCTGGACCTGTGGGAAGAGAGTAAGACATTGTGTCCATGTTGTTTTTTGATTTTATCGTAAGTCGTCACTACAAGACTAGCATCCTTCAAGCCCGCCCTTGGCCAGGCACTCTTATCCATGATTCGATTAGTGCGTAGGTTCCTCTCTTTTGTCTAAGGGGCAACTCCTTGCACCTAACATGGGAATTCATCTCAGATTGCAGCATATGCAGGCTGTACTTGAGAACACTGGGTGCTCTTCCAGTGGGCTCTGCATGCCAGGCTCTGGCTGGCACCATGAGGCTCTTTAGATGGCTCGTCCAGGAGGGCCTGACTTGATGATCCAGACTTGGTGTGCACCCTGGGGCTGCAGAGCTCTCATCTCTGCTGTCTGGGTCCCATCACATGAATCTAAAGTTTGCTTTGGAGAAGATGTCAAAATTAATGGATGAGCTGAATGCAGCAGATGCTACCTATTAGAGAAGAATTTTATGTAGCAAGCCATGAAAATTTTGTTTCAAAATAAGACCTAATTAGTTTGGCTGGACTAGAATACAGTGAATTAAAGTGACGGAGTAATTAGTAATGATAGTTTGAGTTTCTTCCTCAGTTTTACTTCCATGGATGTCATCAGACTATTTTTGCCAAGGTCTCTCTATTTGAAGCAAATCTTGAGACTCTCAACATTCCCATGTCCCCATGGGTGAGAAGATTCTAACAGAGTAATTTCTTTCCTATGGGTCACATAGTCTTTGTTCTTCTGGCTGGTTGGAAACCTTGGCTTTGATTCTCCACTGACTGGTCTGGTGAAAGTTGGGAGGAGTCTCCCCTTCTACTCTGCTGTCCTTACCTCACTCTGCCTGTGTCACAGACATCTAGCACTGTAAGCATCTTCTCATGGTGTTAGAGAATCAAGGTGAAAGATACACGCTGGCTGCTAGGAACTTCTAGCCTGGTTGGGAAGACAGAGTAGTTTCTTCCTTGTTGCAAGTCACCTGCCTGCTGGGTTTTCGCCTCAGCAGGGTCAAGGTGATAGTCTGACTAAGCTTTTTTGAGGAATAATTGACAATCATCAGTTGTGTGCAGAGTGCATAATGTGATGACTTGCTGTAAGTTTAAATTGTAAAATGATAACTAAAGTGAAACTAATTACAAATAATGCCTCTACTACTCTGGGTGTATGTGGTGAGAGTACTTAAGACATGTTCTCTTAGTGAGAGTAGTGTGATGTGTTACTAACTATAGTCACTAGTATTGTTTTTAGTCATGTTCACTCTCTAGAGCGTATTCATTTTAGGACTGAAAGTTTCTACCTTTTAACCAGATCACCCCAGTTCTCACCTTGGCTCCTGGCCCACTCTTCTCTGCATCTATGAATTCACCTTGTGTAGATGCCACATCTAGGCAAGATTTTACTTAGAATTGTGTCCTCCAGGTTCATTCTTGTTGTTATAAATGTAGAAAGATTTTCTTCTGTTCTAACCCTCAGTCATACCTGTGTGTGTGTGCGTGCGCGTGTGTGTGCGTGTGTGTGTGTTTGTTTGTGTGTGTGTGATGTTTTCTTAATGCATTCCTCTAAAAGCAGATGTTTTGGTTATTTCCATATCTTAGATACTGAGCTTCACTGCCTTTTTTTTTTTTAGGTTTTTTTTTTTTTTTTTTTGAGACAGGGTCTCGCTTTTGTGGTTCAGGCTGGCCCTGAGTTCAGCCTCAAACTCACATCACAATCCTCCTGCCTCTGCCTCCTGAGTGCTGGGATTACAGGCGTGAGCCACCACGCCCGGCACTGTGGTATGTGGTACTGGTTGCTGCTGGGTGTGGGTCTCCACACCCAGTATTGTTATGTGGTTACCGGGGAATCGAACCCGGGCTCTTGCGCTTGCAAGACAGGCGCCAGAACCACTGAGCTAACTCCCCGGCCCTGAGCTTCACTGCCTTTTGAAGAAAAAAAAGGAATTATGGTGAGTGGAAACTACTGGATTCAAATGAAGAAAGACAGGATCAGATTTTTTTATTAGAAAAGTTGCTATCGAAGCAGCCTGGAAGATGCATTAGAGAACAAGGGGCCAGGAACTTCGAGCGCATCACTGTATAATCCAGAAAGATGTCTGGGACCCGAATTGACTGAGCCAGTGAAGAAAGAGGGGCGAGAGCTGATACTGATGTGGACGTAGAAGACTGGAGACGGACTGGCTGGGGCTGGGCCTCTAGCAGCTGAAGCATGAGGAGAAGAGGAGGCGTGTGCCTTCCAACCTGGTTCTTCATGTGATTCTATT
>PVIR01008287.1:0-57335 GCA_004026965.1 Petromus typicus
GGCAGCGGCTTCCCTGTACAACATGGTCTGGTCTCGAGTATGCTTGAAACTTTCTACAGGACGAGTTTCCCTAAAAATCATTGGGTGAGAATAGAGAAATGTTCCTGATAGAGGGTTGGCATGAAGCTCAGGCCAGGAAGCAGGCGTCTGGCAGCAGGAGAGGGGCATAGGGTCTCCCTGGAGTGTGGAAAGGGCACCAGGCCTGGGGAAAGGTAGGCAGGACACATGCGGAGATCAAGCCTGCACCATGTGAGGACAAGGACAAGGAAAGCACATGACCCTTCAGACCAGCCTTTGAAACTACCGGCTCCTGCTGTTTGCAGGACTTTGGGGGTGGTGTGGAGGCCCCATACCCTGTAGGGCCATGTGGGGTGCACAGTCTCTTGGAGTTCAGTTGAGTGACAGCTAGTGCACAGAAAGCCAATCAGTGTACAGGAGTAAGCCAGTGCTGCAGGCACTAAATAGTGTGCTCAGATGTTGCTGCCGAGAACGCTGTTCCACTCAGGCCTTGGGACAGACCACTAACTAGTATGAAGATAACTAACTAGTACACTGAACACTAACACGTGCACTGACATGAGCAGACATTGCTCCTCAGAGCAGTGTCCAGCTTGGGCCTCAGGACAGGATCATGTGGCTCTCTGGCTCTGCGTGGATGGCACCCTCTTGGGCTAGATAGCCCATTCCTAGTCAGACCCTTGCCTTCTATTGCCAAAGTCCTGGCATTCGTGTTCCGACCAGTGGTGCAATGCATCTAGCAGCTGAGACGCAGAGGAAGGGGTGAGACTCATGGTCAGACCACTCAGAGCTGGTGCAGCTTCAGCTGGACAGCTGAGTGCTGCCGGGTAAATGTCCAGTGCCTTCACCCAATAGGACACTCTGGGCTGTGGCTTGTACCCTCCCCAAAGACCAGCGTGCTGGGTGGGTGTCAGTTACCTCCTTCCTTGGGCCCACCCTGGGGCCTTTCCCAAATTCCTGCTCATGGAGGCTTTGACCAGAGTGCTGTGTGCTTCCCTCCCTGGAACTCGTGCTGAAGCAGCTTCAGAAGGAAGGAGGTGCTTGATCTGACTGTAGTGTCCAGACATGGAGCCCGAGGAGTGGTGAGGATCAGACAGGGAGAGACTAGGACACACACACATACACACACACACACACACACACACACACACACACACACACACAGAGCCGTGTGTGTGATACACAGTCCTCATTTCCCTCCCATAAGGTGACCTCCACACTCTCAGAACTCTTCTATTGCCAGAAGCCTCTCACCTTGGACAGAACCAGGAGCCCAAATGCCCCTCTTTTCTTCATTCCTTCCCTGACCGCTATGCTGTGATTCTGGCCATCGGCAATGCGCCAACAGAAGCCCAAGGCACACACTGTGATGCTGCCACCTATGAGGCACTGCTGCAACTTCCGCAGGGATGGAAGCCACAGCCCCACCAGATATCTCTGAGCTGAAGACTGAACATCACAGAAGGACCCGCAGGCTCTTGCGAAGGGGTCAGGGTGTCTGTACACAGGGGCTGCCCAACAGCTGGAGGGGATCTCGCCTGCATGGAAGAGCACATCTTACAATGGAAATCACAGACCAATCACAGTTAACTTTCCCTGCAAATGCATGAGCCGCTTGATTACAGGCAGGGCACACGGGTCACACGCTGTGTGAGTCCTGGGTCCCAGGAGAGCGATTCTTCCTTACTAATTGGTAAGCTCTATTCTGGCTGCACTGAGCCTCTGGCCTCAAGAGGATATCTCTCTGGGCCAGATGGGAGGCAGGTTTCCTGGCTGCCCTGATGACTGCGGGATTCTGCTGGACCCGTGGTCCCCGAGTGTCTCAGACTCTACAGGCCCTGAAGAAACAGTGTCTGGTCCAAGTGCAGGCAGGGCAGAGACTCAGCAGGAAGAGGGACCCGCAGGACTGTGCCCTGGTACCTGTCTGACTTGGTTCTTCTCCGTGGCTGACAGCAGGGTGTCTTAGGCTGGCCTTGTCTCTCATACCACTCCAGCCCCGGGGTTGGGTACCCTGTTCAGTGTGAGCTCTTCTGGGGGACTGGTGGTCTCTTAAGGTTGGAGGGAAAAGGTTAAACTCTTTTTAGTGTGACTTGGGGTGGTTTAGAGATGTCCTCTTCTCTCTTCCTCTCATTCTCCTCTGACCAGTGCCATCCTCCTTGATGGGAGGGGCAGGACACACACAGTTCTGCCTGGACAGTCAGCTTCCCAAATTGATTGCTAAACAAACCTTCTCTGTTATGAAGCAAGCCTGCCTCTGGTATTTCATAATAGACAAAAACTGAGCTCATACATTGAGTAGTTTCAGTCTCTGATATGCAGCATAAGATATGAAGCATGCACTCTACCCCTGATCTCTGTCCTATTCACATTGTTTTTAAAACAACAGCTTTCTGAGATAGAATACGGGTATAGCAGGACTGAGCTAAACTTTGCACAATTAACTGGGATGAGAACGTTCACGGGGTTTGCCGCCCCCAGAGTGTGGCCCTCACCAAGGAGCCAGCAAGCTGTCCCCATCCCTGTCTTCTCCTGCCTCTCACAACTGCTAGGCTGCTTGTCCCTACAGATTTGCTTGTGTTGAGCTTGTCCATATAAACAAAGTTGCACACAATATGGCCTTTCTGACCGGCTCCCTTCCATCAGCAAAATGCCTTCCAGTGGCGCTGAGTTGGAACAGGAGTCAGGGCGTGATCCTTCGTGTGGCTGAACGTATGACACCTGCTCTTTGTTCCATGCTTTCCCGTGTGGGGGAAGTGAAGGGTGCTATCTCTAACTCTGGACAAATTCTGATTCTATCTCTTGTTAAAACAGTGCATTTCTCCTGGCTGGTAGAGAGATAAATTGCCTTAAAAGCAACACAAAAACCTCAGTGGCATTTTTTCAATAAGGAGACAGTATTTCCTATGAAGACCAGAACAGAGGTCACATATGTCACAGATGTGGGGTCTCTGAAACACTGGCTAGGCATGAAGGACACACTGTAACTAGCTTTTGCTTCCTGCTGGTGAAAGGTAACACTGCAGGCTGAGCCCTCTTCCCCTCTGTGAGATACACTGTAGGCTGAACCCCCTTCCTCTCTGTAACATACGCTTTTGCAAAGCCCTCTTTCTCTTTGTGAAATGAGTAAACTATGGCATCCCAGGTAGTAGAGGCTTCTGTAGAGGTGAGCGTCTTTTCAAAATCTGACTGTGTGGGAACGATTTCCTGTTCCATCTCCTTGGCTTGTTTTTCATTTTTTTCTGCAGTACTGGGGACTGAACTCAGGACTTTATACTTGCCAGGTACATCCTTGGCTGTTCCATTTCCTCAGGAGCCACACAGAATAGGTTCTGTGAAGAATCCCAGCCTCCCCCACAGGTCCAGTGACACACAGTGACACTAGCCTAGTAGGACCTGGGATGTACTTACAGGCTGCATTTTCTGAAACTGTTAGCAGATGTGTTTTATTCTGAGGAAAAAACTAGAAAACCACGAAATGAGAGGTTTGAGGACCAGTGTTGCAGGTGGGATTATTTTCAAAGAGTGCATGAATCAGGAAGTGAAGACAAGCTGAACTAAATCTTCCTCAGATAGTTTTTCCTTTTTTTTCTGAGCCTGTCAATAATTACCGACTCAGTATACTTTTCTCTCCTGCCTGCTTCTCTCCACCCAGCACCCTGCATAATGAGAAATGTACTGTGGCTTGTGATCCTCTGTATGGGGCGTGGGAGCTGCACAAACAGCATCTCACAGGCCCATCTCCTCTGCAGCGAGGAAACACACAGATCAAAGATTAACTGTAATGCTAAGATAGAGACCAGCTCTGGAGTGGCTCCCTCAGGCTGAAACCAGATGAGGAAAATGATGTAAGAACTAAAGAAGAAAGTCTCAGTAGGTGCAGATGGGCTGAGGCAGATACAGGGGTGAGGCAGGCAGCAGTTGCTCCCAACACCCATAACCCCTTCTCGTCCAGCTTCATCGGGCTCAGCATTGGGAATACACTAGACTAAGGGTCCTCTGAGCCCCAGCACAGACAGGACTTTTGCATAAACAGCAATATTTCCCTTTTGTTAGCAATAACGTGTGTGTTTCTACCAGGGCCCAAGTGTCGAGAGAAAAGAACCTTTTGCATATCCTCATTAAAACAATTAAAAATTTCCGTTAGTACAAACATAGAGAAAAGCCTGTGATTTGGCAGGGAGATGGGAAATGAAGCATTCAGAGCCAGATTCCTTGTTATTATTCAGCATTTAAATGGCACATTATCACTACAAAATGCTAAGTCATCCTGCAACTTGCTGGTGGCCTGGTGCTTACAGTCCACGCTTCCTGCAATGGGGATGGTCACAGTTCCTTTGGGACAGTGTCTGCAGGAACCCTCCCCTGAACACTGACAGCCAGACAAGCATAGCAGAAAACGTGATCCCAGGGTTTTATGAGTCTTCATGTTCCCATCCCCTGAAACATTCAAAAACATTTTTGATCAACATATATTTATGCACAAGTGTATAGGGTACAGTGTAATGTTTCAGTCCATGTATGTAACACATACTGATCACACCGGGGTGGTTGTTGTTTCTATCTATTTGCTTTTTAATTTGATACTGTTGATTTTATAATGGCTTGAAAATTTCCAATTAAATTTTTTTTTATATGTTTGCAATACAGAATATTTGTTTGTTGCTGTATGTTTTGTGGGAACTGGAATGCATGTGATAATTTTGATTATTTTCAATTCTTTTATCTCTCCCATTAACTTTATCGTTCCCCAACTCCTTGTTTCCTGCCATCTCTCCTTTATTTTACGCATTCATTTATTTATATTTTAGGTTTCCATAGAAGAGGAATCATACAGATATTTAACTTCTCTTTCTGACTTGTTCTGCTTAGTGTTAGGGTCTCAAGTTTCATTTATTTTCCTGCAAATAACAAGATTTTATTCTCCTTCATGGCTGAGTGAAATTCCCTTGTGTATAGATTCCACATTTTCTTTCTCCATTTGTCTGTGGATAGGCATCTGGGCTGTTTCCAGAGCTTAGCTACTGTGAGTTGTGCTGTTATAAACATGAATCACTATAGTATGATGTCTTTAATTCCTTTGGGAACACACTCACAAGAGCTATCGCTGGGTCAAATAGAATTTCTAGTTGTAGTTTTTTTTTTTTTTTTTTTTTGAGAAATCTCTGTACTGATTTCTGCAGCAGTTGTACTAGTTCCATTCATTAGAGAAAATATGCAGGGAACAGGTTCCTTTATCAGCAGCCCTACCATCTCTACCATCACCAAAACCACTCCCTCACCCTCCACCACCAGCATTGTTATTCTATCATCAGCAACAACATCATCATCACTGGTAGCACTATCAGTACTGTCACCACCATCACCACCACCAAGGGTCTGACTACCATCATCATCACAGGGGTAGTACCATACCCACATCACTGACACCACTGTCATCAGGGGCAGCACAGTTATCCGTCACCACCATCACCACCATCATCAGCACCATGACCACTGCCAAAAGTTCTACCACCGACACCACCACTACCAACAGAACCACCATTGGGTGAACTGTAGCCCATAGGCCAAATGCACCCAGCACCTATGTTTGAATAGCCCACAAGCTGAGAGTAATTTTTGTATGTTTAAGTGGCTGAAGAAAAGAAGACTATTCTTTGGCACATGAAAATGATATAAAATTCAAATGGTAGCATCCATAAGTAATGTCTTATCAGGCCAGGCCCACATCATTCACACGGCTCTCTCACTGCTTCCTCTCTACAGAGGCAGGGTTTGACACTTTTGACAAAATCCATTTTGACCAAAAAACTCACAATCTTTATTAGCTGGCTCTTTCCTGGAGATGGATCCAGATCCTAACCATCACCCTAATTGTACCCCAAGCACTACAATCACTACTATCACCACAGTCACCATCACGCCACCAATGCCACCAGTGGTACAAGTGAAGCCACCACTGTCCCTAACACCGACACCAAAGGTCCCCCATCCTGTGCTCAGACATGCAAAGCCCTTTCTGCCAAAGACGTAAGTGACGAGGCTCTGGAGGTGGACAGGCAGGACGTGAGGGAGACAGGAAGCCTGCCTGCCCAGTGCTCGACAAACACTCAAGGGTGAAACTGTTTTGGAGGAGGGCCAAGGGCACTGTCTCTGGCAGTCTCGCTGCAAGTCTGAGCTCTCTCCTCTGGGTTTAGGGGACCTGAGTTGCCCACTGGGTCCTGGAAACCTACACTTGATAGGCTCAGAGGGTCTCTACAGATTTTAGAAGGAACCCAGATTTGGAGTCAGCTGAGCTTTGAATGTGTGTGTTCCTCCAGCACTGCATCAGCATTTAGCTCCCATGGCAATGGCATCAAGTGGCAGGGCCTTTGGGTGGATTAAAGCCCTTTTAAGGGGACAGAGGGGCAAGTTAGTTACTCTCCACTCTCTGCCTTCTGTAGGTGGAGTCTTTGTGTTTGGCTCCTCCAGAGAGAAAGGATGTGCCATCTTGGAAAAGTCGATCCCCTTGGATACCAATCAGACAGCTCCGATCATGGGCGTATTAGCCTCCAGAACCAGGAGAAATACATTTCTACTGTTCATGGAGGCTCAGAATTTACAGAATCAATGAGAGATAGAGATAAGCCAGAGGCCCATGAAGAATGAGCAAAAGCCAGGGAAAGCACTACAAACTGTATCCACAATGACTGACCACATGTGCTGACCCTCGGGCAGATAATATAAAGCAATCATGCTGACCATGCTCAAAAACGAAAGACCTGGAACTTCCAGAGATAAAGAAATACATCAATGAAAATTCAGAACAATAAACAGGCTGTTACTTAAAGTAGATAAAATGCTCTGAAGGCCTCTATTGCTGCAAAAATTAACCCTACATAGGGTACATTTTGAAGTGTGAAGGGATATCCCCAAAAATTACTGTGTTCCATGGAAGGTTATTGTGAGGAGCAGAGTCACGTGGACACAGCTGCCAAAGGTAACAGCCTTGGGAGAGATCAAGAGGGACAGAGACACTAAAGTCCTGCTCTCAGCACAGATTCTTTAAGGAATGGTTTCAAATCTAAATATGTATTAGGATCACCATGGGGTTGTAAGGTTTCTCCCTCAGTGAGAGGAAGGGGCCCTAAAATGCATGATTCTAGGAAGTCCACGGGGTTCACTGTTGATGTCTTGCCACTGTCAGAGGACCACTGGGTTCCAGCTTAGCATCATCTGAGGGATGAGCCTAGGTCACTGGAAGAAGTGTAATCAAATCTCCCCCAAAAGAAGCCCCCAAATGGAGGCACAGGGGTACCAAGCCACAAGCTGACAGTGATGGAGCACAGTGGACAGAGGAGATTGGGTACAGGGCAGTGAGACCAGGAAGTGTCCAAGAACAGGTAAGAGCTGCAGCTGCCAAGAACTTCAGATATGGTGAGAGACAGGAGGTAGAGCCATATTCACACAACACTTACATAAAACATGAAGATGAACTGATAACCAGAGACTCTCAGAAATAACACACAAAAAATAGTTTGAGTTTCAGAGAGTGAAAGAAATTCTGTTGAAATAATAAAAAAAAGCTAAATAATTAAACAGCAGAACAGAAATCACTGAAGAAATGTAAACAAGAAATGTTGAAGATGGGTCAGGGAAGGATGCCTAGTTAGTGGAGGAGAAAGAAGAACCATTCTCATGAAGACTCTAGACTACAGAATAGGTCAGGGAATGGTGAATGGAACCGAGCAGAAAAATTGCAAGGGCAGCTGAGCTCCTAGCAAAGAATGAGAGAAAACCACAGAGAAACTGCAACCCAAGTGCATTCTGAAGGATGAGGTTCCCAGAGAAGAGGTAAGGTGGTTGATGGCTGAGATGCAGGATTTGTGAGCAGACAGACCAGTGACACACTTGGAAACTCTGCAAAGAGTTCAGGTTGTAAAGTCATTTTTAAAGACCTGGATGCTGGAAAACAATAGTATGTGAATCAGGGAGGGGTGATTCTAAAATCTGTTTTTTTTTTTTTCTTCTCATTTTTAGCTATTTCCCTACCCACCCTATAGCCCTTATAATGTTTCAGAAGAGTATTAAAACATTCAGTTCTAGTCCTGGCTAAATGTACACAAGTCAGTGTCAAGGATAACTACCAAGTGAATAGAAAGAGTTGTCTAGGGCCTGGGGATTTAGCTCAGTGGTTCTGGCATCTGCCTGACAAATGCAAGGTCCCGAGTTCGATCCCCAGGACTACACACCACAGTGCCGAGCATTGTGGCTCACACCTGTAATCTCAGCACTTGGGAGGCAGAGGCAGGAGGATTGCTGTGAGTTTGGGGCTAGCCTGGGCTATATAGTGAGTTCAGGAGCAGCCTGAACTACAATGTGAGACCCTGTCTCAAAAAAACTTAAAAAAAAAAAAAGAGTAGTCAATATCTCACACCAGGAGAAAGGAAAATGAGTATGATTAGAACAAAAAGCAAAACCTCATCCAATGAAAAGAGGCAAGAAAAAAATGAAACACATCCTGCCAAAATCAAGAAAGAATAATAATGCACAATTAGGAGGGCAGCAAGTCCAAATATATCAGTGTTCATAATAGGTATACATTAATTAAAATTGCCCATTCAAGTAAACTTCAGTCCAGAAAGGCATCCAATGCATAAAGAGACAGGATTAAAAAATGGAAAATCAGTACACAAGGAAAATCCTAAACGAGAGACCTTTAAAGACCCCTTGGAGGAGATGGTGCTACTGTGCGGTAGCATGGGGACCAGAAGGGGACACAGTTACCAGGCAGGTACCACCATTCTCAGGTTCCTGAATTCTATCTTCACAACACACAAAAGGAAATTCACAGAATTATGGGGATATTGTGACGGAAACTTCATAATACTCTTGCCTGAGTTAAGACACAGATAGGCCCCAAATAGGGAAGGCACAGAATAAAGTAATACTTTTAAATCAAAAGAGCATATATAAATCTTAGTGTCAATAATTAGAGAATAGATTCTCAGACTTCCATTGTCCTTACCTCTTCTCAAAAATGGATCAAGTGGGGCTAGGGATTTAGCTCTGCGCTTCTGGTGCCTGCCTTGCAAGAGTCAAGAGCCCAGGTTTGATCCCCAGTAACCACATATAGCAATGCTGGACATGGTGACATGCCCACCAGCAATTGGTACTACATACCACAATGCCAGGCGTGGTGTATCATGCCTGTAATCCCAGCATTTGGGAGGCAGAGGCAGGAGGATTGTTGTGAGTGCGAGGCTGAGCTCAGGGCTGCCAGCCTGAACTACAAAGCAAGACCCTGTCTCAAAACAAAAACAAACAAAAACAAAAAACGGATCAAGTATAAGGCCATAAAGTATCAGCAAATTTCAAACAATCTACCATGCAGACCACGTTCTCTAATTACCACAAAATGAATGCAAAAGTTAATGAGTTTGATAAAAAACAATTCATTTGGAAATGAAGCTAGGAGAATGCTTTCTTTCTTTCATTTTTTTTTTTTTTAGATTTTTTGGAGACAGGGTCTCACTTTGTGGTTCAGGCTGGCCCTGAGCTCAGCCTCCAACTCACATCACAGCAATCCTCCTGCCTCTGCCTCCCGAGTGCTGGGATTACAGGCGTGAGCCACCACGCCCGGCACTGTGGTATGTGGTACTGGTTGCTGCTGGGCATGAGTCTACACACAGTATGGTATGTGGTTACCGGGGAATCGAACCCAGGCCCTTGAGCTTGCAAGACAGGTGCCGGAACCACTGAGCTAACTCCCCAGCCCAGAGAATGCTTTCTTAGTAACCATCAAATGAAAGAGGGATCGTAACAAAATGTTAAGTTACTTTGGGTTGGATCCTGCTGAAAACTCTCTCAAAACCTAGAGTGCAGGAGAAACATTATAGCTTAGGATATATGCAAATGCCAGCTTTGGGGGAAAGGTTAGATATTCAAATTAATAACAGTAAAGGTGAAGATACAGAACAGGTGGCACTGAGGTAAGAGTGGAAACTATGAACTTGAAAGCAAAGATCACCCAGAAGATGACAAAGCCCAACTGTCCTTTCAGTGGCAGGAGGAGGATGGAGCACAGGGCACCTTTCTGCCCCTCTCCAGGGCCCATAAAAATGTTAGTGAGGGAATTGCCCAAAGCAAGAGAAAAATGGGACAAAATTTGTTACAGAAACGAGGGTTGCAGAGGGCTATGTACGTGGAGCAGGAGGACACAGCACCTCCAGGTGATAGCCCTGCGTGGAGTTCAGGGCAGCTGGCACGGATCAACACAGCGTGCTGTGTAGATGAAGGCAATGCCCAGAGGCTAGGAGAAACCTCTTGGGTCACACACCCGAGCCAGGTCATTCCAGGGTGGGCAGAAAACAGAAGGAGAAGCAAGTTGATAACAACAAATGATATATGTTTCCAGTAATTGGAGAATTTGTCTCACAACCGCCCATCTGAAAGTCTAGCTTGCAGATATTTAGGGGAAAAAAGTGGCAGGGAAGCCAAAGCAGTGGATCCCCGGGGACAAGAGAAACACTGAACGGCTCAAGAAATAGAGAGAATCAAATCCATGCCTGGCGTCTGTCTGGAGCAATCTGTCCCAGTCACAGCACACAGAGTGTCCATGTGAAGACGTCTCGTCTCGGTGGCTGCAGGCAATGCTGTGAAGAGGGAGCAGGAGAAGGTTGTGCAGAAACAACAAGAAAACACACAGACAAGCACATTAAGGGGTCACAGGCCCAAAACTGAAGCAGAACAACAGTTCCCGTTACGTAGAGCAGCAGTGAAATTTAAGAAAGAGAATCTGCGGATATCTTCCTTCCTCTGGTGAAGGGGTTTTCATGTTGGAAACTAGGACAGAGGGGACAATGTTTGTAACTACCAACAGCAGGACAGTTACAGCATTCCTAGAAGTTCTAGAACAGGGGGTCACTCCTGTGTGTGTGTGTGTGTGTGTGTGCCTGTGTGTCTGTGTGTGTGTGTCTGTGTGTCTGTGTGTGTATACAAAGCCCAAATCTTCAGCCAGCAACTCCTATCCTTTAAGGGCAGGGCATCTCCAAGGTATGGGGGGTTCTGAAGTCAAGGCCAGGAGACATGGGCTGGGGACAGTGATTCCTGTCCAAGTGGAGAGGCAGACAGGAGAGGCCTCAGGCAGCAGTATGACAGGAGCCATGTGCCAGGAATCTAGGTGGGGGGTGGGTTTTCATGACGACTTCTGTGCACTATTTAATTTAAAAATGCTTTCTACTATTTCATCCAGAATAACCACACAGGAGACACATTCTAACAGTCACCCCTGGTGGAAAAACGGAAACTAGGATGACTGCCAGAAATAACCAGATCATGTGAGTGGAAAACAGTCTAGGGTCCTTGGAAGCAGGACACAGAACCATCTGTGACCCAGCAACTGCACCCGGAGGGATCACAGATAGAGAGACACCTAAGGGGTTGGGGATACCAGGGAGCACCACAGAAAAGGTGGGGACAGGCACATGTGTACTGAGAACGGTGTAGGCCACTGCAGCCTGGGAAGGTAGGAAGGAAGGAAAGAAGGAAGGAAGGAAGGAAGAAGGGAAGAAGGAAGAAATCCTCCTGGTGCTCCTAGAGGTGGAGAGCAAGTGGAGGTGGTCACAGGTGGTGGGAACAGAGCTGATGTTTAAGGCTATGAGGTCTGGGAGGCGGAGAAGTGCAGGAGAGGAAGGGAGCCGGATGTGCACACAGTGGGCGCAGATGTAACGTCTCTGAACTGTGCACACAGATAATTAAAATGGTAGATTTGATGTGTATTTATTGACATAAAAAGATGACTTTTCTGAAAATGGGACATGAACCCTTTATACTTTTAGGATTCATATAAAGTGGTTTTTGCTTCTTTCTGGAAAATGCAAAAACTTAAAACACATTAATTCTGATTGCAATTTCCCAGTATATTGTTCCTGTCCTTGTGTGAATTTATATGAGAGTATGGGTATGTGGCTCAACGGTCGGGGGTTTGTCTAGCACGTGTGAAGTTATGGGTTCCATCCCAACAATGCAAAAATTACATTTAACTACTGTAAAGTTAAGTATATTATATGTCATCTTATTAGAAATATAAAGATGTTAAAGATACATACTTATTTAGTATTTTGAGACAGGATCTTGCTATTAGTTCAGTCTGTCCTCAAACTCATGGCAACTCCCCTGCCTCAGCCTCCCAAGTGCTGGGATTACAGGAGTGTGCCAACATGCTCAGCATAATTATTGTTTTATAGTTAATTATAATCTTGATTTACCAACATATATAAAAATATACTCAGGGAAAACCTTATCATACTTCATCAAGTGTCAGTGCCACTGATAATTGTGAGATATATCTTTATTTAAGTACATGGAATTTTTTTGAAACATCAAAGGAATGTGTATGTTAGAATTGGTGAAATACAATGGTGAAGAGAAAATAAGACACAGCATTGTGGTCTGCTACTTAAACATCTAGGCTGGGCGGGCTTGGCCCATTACTAACTGGGATGATATATATGGATCTCCTAATTCCGACCAATGAGATGCCACTGGCTGTTATATGAGAACAACTAGCAAATCCATCCTGTGTTTGTTGTGGTTGTGGTGATGGGTGTGTGTGTGTGTGTGTGTGTGTGTGTGTGTGTGTGTGTGTGTGTGTGTATGTGTGTGTAAAGGAGTCAGAGGGACTGGGAAAGAGACAGGGAGAGAGAGAGAAACCTGCCAAGTGGGAAGGGTGTCCAGTGGACCCGTTTACAAGGAGTGTAAATTACTGCCAGTCAAAGGGCGCAGGCGCTGTGCCTGGGGTTGGCAGGAGACTCAGTGAGGAGCCATGACCGCACTGGGGCTGCTGCGCTCAGCCCCACAGGAAGGTAAAGGCAGCAGCAGCAAAGACCAAGTTCTTCGCCCCATTCACAGGTGCGGCTGCAGCGAGGAGATGACGCTCTCCCCTGCAGGTCACAGCCGGTCTGTTAAGGACCCCACACAGGAATGTGTACCGAGGAAGAGCGTGTGTTCAGGGTGTGCGAAGCCTGCTTCCCTCCCCTGCACACACGGGGAGGACGTGTGGGTGCAACAGGAGTCTGCAGAGTAGACCGCAGGCTTTCCCTGCGCTGTGGGTTTTCCTAAGCCTCAGATCCGAAATGAGCCAAACGCACAAAAGTGAAACACAAGCTTCCCACAGGTAGTGTTTCTCCGACACAAACCCTGCACGTCTCTGCCATGAAGGTTCAGAAATGCGTGCACTATCTCACAGCCAGATCGCCTTCTAGTCACGGAGCACAATGGCCTCTCAGTCGGCTTCCCGGACCTTCACGGGGAAAACTCCTCTCAGCCGGTTAAACAACAACAACAAAAAAATCAGCAGCTGAAATTAGTTCATCAGAGTCTGGCTGAGGAGAACATGAGTCACTGCCACCCCGCTCTCTTCTACTCAAATTGCAAATTCACTTTCCAGCCATCCTCTCCTGCCTGGGATGGATTCCCAGGCCTGCTGAAGTCGGGGCTTGCGCTGGGCCTGAGCGCATCCTCTGGCAGTGTGCACAGCCGCCCATCCGCAGATGCGTGTGCCACCCGGCTGAGGGCTGGGCTGGCTGCAGGGCCGGTCACGGGGTGCTCTTCACAGCTGCCAGGGAAGTTTCTGTAACACTCACTCCACCGCCAGGCGGATCCCCCAGCGTCCAAAGACCTGCTCTGAAGAGTAGAAACAGAGCCAGCTGGGCTTGCATGGAGACGGGATGAGTCACCTCTGACAGCGCTGAGCTGTGAATCAGACTTCAGGCCCCAGGCTGGGGCATGGGCAGTGCCCGGGTACCTGCTTCCTGCACATCGGGCTTTCTCTTGGGTGAAAACACTTCCTTCAGGGTTAGCTAAGCCTCAGGAAGTGAGAAGTGGAAAATCAGACTTGTTGGTGACACAGTGTTCCCGTGAGACTCGCACAGTCCTGTAAACTGTGAATCTGCACCGGAAAAGGACTGTGGCTGCAGAGCGGCCTCTGCCTCCTCCTTCGGCATCATCCTAGCCGCTCAGCTCCTCTGAATCCCGAGCAGATATTCCCAGGGACACAGGGCTGTACTCTGAGTGTCCCTGGGGGTGGAACTAGCCTGGAAAGGTCTTATCCTGCCAGCTGAGGATGCTCCGAGCCTCCATGTAGCTCATTGCTTAGCTGTGGCAGCGAAGTCCCCCATCCCTGCCAACCCTGGGGTGTTCCCCATGCTGCTATAAAGAGAGCCTCACGTAATAAGAGGGAGGCCCGAGCAATGTGGGTTGGGGGTGCCGCACAGGTGGGAGCTGAGTCTCCCGGCAGACAGCACCACCCACCAGGGGCCACGAGTCCCTCGCCTGCGTCAGTCCTGCTGACACACGACTTTACCACCTCTTCATAGTTGTGGGAGGAGCTGGCCTTAAAATACTGCTGAGCTATGTATTTGAAACTCTTGTGAAGCCAAGTGCATGTGTGCCTGGTACAGTCGAGGGCACAGGGAACTGAGAACCTGCAGAGAAAGTAAATGAAGGAGGGATGGGAAGCAGAGATCCAAACCCAAACAGATCCTGAGGCGGCCTTGGGGTGAAGGCAGCCTTGGGGAATAAGGCTTGGCCTTAGTGGCCACCTAAAGGGGGTGTAGAGCTGAGAGACCTCAGTCACCGCTCCAGCAAAGATGCCAGCTAGAATCTCTGTGCCTGTGGGCAGTGAGGGAAAATGGGTAGTGTTCTTGGCCTGGCACTGGGGAAAGTGCTGGAACTCCATGCCATGTGGGCTCGGGGTCTGGAAGGTTCCTATCTGCACTCAGAAAACCTCCGTGCCGAGGAACTGATTAAAGTGTTGAGTGAGTGATTTCTAGGGGTACCTGCCTCGCAGGAAATTCTTGACAATGGTTTTCAATCAGAGTTGCACTACGGAGGGTCATAATCCAAAATTTAAAAATGCCGAGAAAGCAGCCCACTCGGAGCCCATCTCAACAGATGGCAGAGCTCCCACGCATTCAGATAAGGGATAAAAGGAGTCTGTGACGATGTTCAAGGCGCAGAAGAAGGAATTGAGTCCAAGTGGGTAAAAATACAATATCAAGAATCAAGACAAATTGGAATTTCCTCAAATAAAAACCAACGTTAAACATGGCGATGAATTAATAAGCAAATGAGTGTCTGAGGAGGGACTCAGTGGGTCAGAGGCAGCTATGAAGACACCAGGGCAGATGCACCATAAAACGGGACATGAAGACATGTGGATGGAGATGAAAAGGGGACTGTCCCTCAGATGGCTGATGGAAGCTCCCGTAGGAAGGCAAAATTCACACAGAGGGGAAGACACTGTGCATGGGGAGGGTTTGGTGTGTGAACTAGCAGACTGAGACGGGCAGGGCAGATGGTAAAAAGATGTCACGTCACACCTCCGTGTCCCACAGAGCCCACATAAAGACAAAATGGTGATCCTAACCAGAGGGATTAATAAAAATTAGATGTCCTACAGGAGAAAGAAAACTCAAAATAGAGTTCTTATTGACTTTTATTTTTTTGGTACTGGGATCAAATTCAGGACTTTGCACTTGTAAGGCAGGTGTAGTGACACTGAGCTAAATCCTCAGCTGCAAAAGTAAATTTCTTAACAACTTAAAAAATATTTCAATTGCTTGATAATACTTCCAATCCAGAATTTTATACCTAATTAAATTGTCATGTGCAAATGAGAACAAAAGCCTTTTGTCTAAAGCCTGAGAGAATGAACCACCAACAGACCTTCAAGAAAGGGCTACTAAAGGATGTGCTCCAGACAGAGGGAAATTGAGCAAAGAAAGAAAATATGATGCAATATGGAAAGCAAGAGAACATGGGCAAGGTTTCATAAGCACTGATAATACAAAACAGCAACAAAATGAGAGCAATGGGATGAATTCTGGGGGGATAAAAGTGAGAAGGAGTAGAAATATGATCAGAGATGTAAGAAAGATTAGAAGACCCTATTAAGAATTGTGAAGACAGTATCAACCCTAGAATTTGCATAATAAGGAATTCATGTTAAATTTTAAAGAGTGAATCTAGTCATTTAAATAAAAGATCTAAATAGGAGGAGACAAAAGAAGAATCAGAGGTCCAGTGTTATTCAATAATAATAAATAATTGAAATGCACCCACACCCACATATATGTGTGTGTACTGAATGGCTCCAGACCCTAAATAACACATGCCCACCATCCTGTGTGCTATCCATGTTGAATGGCAGGTGGCTGTGCAGGGACCTAGGGACACCACACAGAATACAAGGCTCACTCCGAGAGATGTGCACGCTGGTTGTGACTCCTCACCTTTCTCCATGTTACTGTTGGGATCACTGTGAGCACAGCCCAGAGCAGGTGCGCTATTTCCCCTACCTGACTGTGAAGTTCTGTCTGGTTCCAGTCTCAGCCTCTCCCCAAGCTTCCTCTGCCTTCCCTCCTTGTGACTGTTCTGGTCTGAGCTGCAGGGAGGTGGAGTGGGCGCTGGTGAAATTTCATCTTTTTAAAAATCATTTGGAAGAACTATATTTATTTCATTTCCAATTCGTAGTCTTGTTTTAACTTTGCATGCTCATTTGAATTTTATTTTTGCTTTAATGTACAATCTTTAACTTCCAGGCTTTCCTTTTAATTTTGCTGGCTCTAGGTTTCTGTTTGTTCATTTCAACATTTATTTTAAATCTCTTTTATTTTACCCACCTTTTTCTTCACAGGAGCTTTCAAATGGTCTGACACTTAAATATTATCCCCTTTGATATTAATTTCCCACCTACCACATGACTCACATTTCATGCTAATCCCTTGCCCTTTTCACCTCTAATCAGCTGTCTTAGTCCCTTCTTTTCTTGTTATTGGTTTTGCATTGTGGACCCTGTTCTGTGCCTTGGGAATTCCTACGTTTCTTCAGTTCTGCCTGAGTGGTTGCCCTGGACCTTGTCCTTCTGTGTCCTTCCCACAGGAACATGGTTGATTGGGGGAGCTGTGTACCCACCCTGGGGTCCTCTGGGCCTCTTTGGATGCAAGCTCTTTGGGTGACAGCTGCAGTTCTGGGCAAGTGGTGCCCATCAAATGTCCCAGCCATGGGAAGCAGATGTCACAGCAAGTCCCTGCTGGCTGCTTCCACCGGAACATGGCAGAGAAGCTGCTCAGTCTCTTTATAAAAACTGATGCCCTTGTGTCTATTGAAGATATGTGACATGATTCTACTTGGTGAATACAGATAAGAGGGTGAGCGGCATGAAGGACTAGGGTAACACCTCTGCCATCGCATGGAATCACCCATCCTCTCCTCCTTTTGGCAACAACACTGCCATTTACTCATTTACTCCAAACCTTGAATACACCACACCATTATTGCCTTCTTATCTTACATTCTGGGAACTGAAGATTGAATCTGAGACCTTAATGCATGGAGCCGAGGGTTGCTCACTGAACTATACCTCTGACCCTGAATCCTTGGTTTGTTGTCTTGATACTTGGGGTTGGACTCAGGATCCTCAGACTGGGCAATTTCCCTAATGTATGTATGTATGTATGCATATATATAGTATATGTATATATCTGTATATCTATATCTATATCTATCTATCTACACACACACACACACACACACACACACACACACACACACATATATATATATATATATATAAAATTTGTCCTCTAAGGTAGGTTCTTATTAAACTGCCTATGTTGGGCTCCAACTTGTGATCCTCCTGCCTTGTCCTCCCACAGGGCTGGGATTACACATATGCACCTCCACGCCTGGCTCTGATGACCTTGTCACTCACTGAAAAACCATGGTCTGTCAGTAATTTAGAATAAATAAAACTGGATCTTCCATAAATTGTACCTCAGACTACAGCAGATGAGCCTTGCTCTTGAACCACAGTGCTTCCTCCACAGTTCTGTCACCCACTCTGCTTTAGCCTCAGAAGATGAACACAATGTGTGCCCCATGTTAAAACATAATAATTGATTAATTAATAACATGCATATTAATTCAGAGCATTCTTTTGTTGTGGAGCTGGGACTGAATCCAGGCAGGTCTGAGATATGCACTTCATCTTTTCTCATAATTTCATTTTGAGGCAAGGACTTGATAAGTTGCTTGGGCTGGCTTGCATTTACTATCCTCCTGCCTCAGCTTCCCAGAGTGTTGGAATTACTGGTGTGTGTCACCATGTGGAGGTTGGGAAGAGCTATTATTTTTGCACTTTGTTATGCTTTGGGTCTAGACATCTCCTCAAAGCTTCATGCAGCCATAGGTGGCTGAATCTAGAGTGTGTGATGCTATGATTAATGGAGTATGATTACTAATCCACTATGAGTAAGTGACTGCTTTGTCACCACCTTAATCTCAGTAATCTGAGTAAGATAAAAAGAGCAGAAAGATGCTGTTAAGCTCTCTTGTTGCTTTTGCTCTCTTCTGCCACTATGAACTATTTCCCTTCTGCTTCCTTGCCTTGGAGCCAGCTGAAACCTCTATGAACTGTAAGCCAAATAAATCTTTCCCCATTTAACTTTGAGTGTCAGGTATTTCATCTCAGCAATAAGAGAAAAGTAACTAACACACACTCCCTGTCCTACAGATGAGTTCCATGATCTCTGCCTCTCCATGTCTGGCTTACTTCACTTAGTTCTCTGGGTCTCCCTTGTGATCAGAGGGCAGAATTGCTTCCTTTTTAAAGTCCGAGTGATATTCCATCCCGTATATCTCAGGTTTCTTTGTCCTGCTTTCTCCTCTCCAGCGGGGAGGGTCCTGGCATTCTCAAGTGCCCTGCAGCAGTCATGGGCACCTCCCTCCACCACCTTGCATGCTGAGCAGCCTCTCCATGCTGCTCAGCCAGCCCCCATCTTTGAGCAGTGGCAGAGTTGAGCTCAGAAACTGCCACTGTGGGTGTGGAGATGCTGGAAGCAGCTTCAGTCTCTCGAGCCTCAGTGGGCCAATCATGGCTTCTGTCTGAGATCTTGGCTCTTATCAGGGAAATGAGGCTGAATCTCTTGTCCCCGTCCACTTCCTGGAGCAGTGGGACAAGAAGGGGAGGCGTGACCCCTCCATAGCGCTGATGAGTGGAACTACAAACCCTATCAGCGCTGGCAGCCAGGCAGCAGGCAGAGCCCACTGCCCTCAGGCCTCAGGGTTGTCCTTAAACAGCTGCTCTTGTTCCCAGGCCCAGCAGACTTTGCCCAGGTGCCTCTGGTGGTGACTCCAGATGAGTCCAGGACTGGCCACACCCTTTCCTGCTCACTTCCTAGAACCACTTTCCAGGCTTCTGCAGGACTTGGTGTCTCTTGGAGGCCAGAGTAGACACTGGGTCTGTTGGCCAAATCCTTCCCTTACACTGACCATACTCCTGCCCAATGGAGGAGCTGCAGCTGCTACCTTTGGTTCAACCTCCCCCCTCCCATGCTGGCTGCAACCTGGCCCACAGGTGAAATACCTATAAATTCTAATCTCTGTAGATTCTAGGAGTGAGGGTGTTGCTCTGGACCTCAGGGACCTGGCTGACCAGGTTCAGGAAAAGCTACCACCCCAAATCTCAGCACTTATGAGCAGAGTCTGATAGATCCAGAGGCCATCCGGATCCTTGTGGAAGAAGGAAGCCTGCAGAGATGAGATCCTCTCCTGGCCTGGACTTGCCGTGTTGGGAGGGATCCTGTCCAGTCTCTCTCAGGAACACATGAAGCACCATGCTGCATGGGCCCTGCTGTCTCTGGAGGGGAGGCAGCCTGTGAACTGCATGGGGACTGCTGGTGTCCACAGAGCCACAGGGAAGCAGGCTTGGGGTGGGGGTACTTGGGGAACACGGTGGTAGCAGACTCCAGGGCTGTAGCCCTCAGCACCCTCAACCTGGTCCAGGAGCAGAGGCCATGGGCTTCTCTGGTCTTTGGGCTATTTTTACTGCCTGGACATTGAATCAGGCTGCTGCTGGGCCTCACAGCAGAGCTCACAGTCTTCTCAGGTATCACTTCACATGTATGGGACACTCCCTCCTATTTACCCTCTGCCCATCTCTTCCCTTGGCATGACAGCATGGCCTCCATGTTTAGTCAGTCAGCTCATATCCCACCACACTGCCAGGATCTGGGTCTCATCCCAGTGACAGATAACAGCTTCATCTCCTCAGCAGTGTCCCCTCTCCACAGTGCTGGGGAAGGGGCTGGGTGCTCACCTGCCTCAGTGGAGATATCTGCTGTGTGGCATGTTGACTTTTGGATATAATTTTGTCAATGTTCATTTCCATTAATGATCTTATACTGTCAAAGTTTAAGGTGGATTAAATACAAATGTGGACAGGACTGCTGTAAACATGTTTTTTAGACACATGGGAGTGCATACCTGCTCATAGCCATGTGGTGGCATGCCTACCTTACCTTGGGGCTCCCTGCACTTTTGCCCCACAGTGAAGTAGAGCCCATGGCCCACAGGCTGTCCAGCTGGAGCCCAAGTGGCCCAGTGCCATGGTGGCTTGTGTTGATCTGGGAGTGACCCAGCATGTTCCTAAGAAGGAAATGGATGGAATATCTATGGAAGGACACTATTCTTATGCCACCAAAAGAGATATTGGCTCCAAGGAGTGACTGGTTCAAAGTTGCCTTCTTTACTGGTGGTCTGCAGGGGAAGAGAGGCCCTCAGCTCATCCCTGGGTAGGCATACTTGTCCTTATCATCCCAGGATGCCCAACTCAGTCACACAGCCTTGCAATGTGGAGGACATTTCCCCAGCAACACAGCTGTGTGGTGAAACCCAGGGACCTTGCTCCACGCCTGTCCCGAGTCAGACACTCAGGGCTGAGCCTTCACGTGAGTAGGGTGGAGCAACAGGCCTGATTCCTGCTCTTGGGCATAGTTCTAAGGTGGGTGTCAGCCTGGGACTCTGGGGCAGAGGCAGGGAGAACTGCTCCCAGGACTGCTGAGGATGAAAGGCACAGTGTTCGCCAGCCTAGTGCATCGCTGAGGATTCCAGTGCTCTGAAGTAGCTGCTGTCTTATGTGGGGAATAAAGACGAGGAGAAAGTTCTGCCTGTTCACGTGGCCACCCCCATTTTCTGGAGTTGGTAGAATCTGCTCATTCGCAGCTGCAGATGCAATTTGCTCAGGAGGTGGTTCTGGGAAGCTTTGGGCAGGAGGAGCTGGGAGTGCAGGAATTCCAGGGGTGGCAAAACTAGTGCCATTATCCAGGCACTGCTGCAGGCACCGGGTCCTTCCTGGAGGGTCTGTGGATGACACAGAAGTTGTGGGGCAATGCAGCTCTGTCTACCAGCTCTTTCCATTGGTGACCCAGGCTTCTCAGGAGTCAATCACCCTCTGTCCTGGCAGCTCATCCAGATACAGCAGAAGCCTCAGTGCCAGCCAGAAGCAGCACTATGGAGATGAGAACCTGGATCATACGTGGGTAACAGCCTGGCTCTCTTTGGTGCATGAGGCTCCCCTGGATGGGACCCTTGTGTGGATTCCCTTGTAACTCATATCATAAGGCTCCTGCCCAGTGGATGGTGTCAGCCACCACAAGAATGGACACTGTCACCACTACCACCACCACCACCACTTCTGGACGTGGAGCTCAGGTGGAGGCTGACGAAGCTTCAGCTGAGCAGCTGCGGATGGGCTCTACTGCAGGTGAGCCTGGCCTGTCTGCCTCAGAGTCACTGTCCCTGATCTCAGCAGCTGTATTAGAGGCCTAACAGGCTGGAGCGCTGTGCTTTGCACATTCAGGGTCTACAGTGAACCTCAGGGAAGAGCACCGGGCCCGGCGGGCCGGCAGGACAGGCTGTTTTAGCTTTGTGCCTTGGTGTTGCTCCAGCTGCCACTGAGCCAGTTCTGCTTGTCTGACACACATAACCCACAGGCATCGGCACCAGGTCTCGATGGAATGGCCATTTTGAGGGTTCTGACTCATTTTATAGAAGTACAGAGTTCAAAGCAAAGCACATGTAACACATAAAGCCTATAATAAACTGTGACACTAGCTCACACTGGATGAAATGTACAAACAGCTATTTACTAAGATGGAGAGATGTGAGGGTTTCTTTTCCTAAAGCTCCCACAGGCTTTGCGATCTCTTCCTCCTTCTGTGGGTGTTCACACACTGGAGCCAGGTCACCCTTTACTCCATTTTCAATTTTCTGTCACTAATTAGAAATCTCTCCTGCAGGTCTCCTCATGGGCAGTGTCACACCTGCGTGCCCACTGTCCTGCTTTACGGGGATGACTGCAGGCACAGGTCCTCATGCTGTGTGATCCACTCCTCCATTGGCATTGTGAGCTGAGCTTCCACCATGCACCTTGGAGCTGGTGGGGAATGGCCTTGTGGTGTGTCTGGAGGTCACCTCTGACACTGGTGTGGGGCACCACGCAGGCATGAAAACGTTGTGCAGTGGTTTGGATCCTGATGTCCTGAAAATGCAGGATGTAGGAAGTGTTGTTCAGGCCCTGGTGCTCACAAGAGACCTTCCTAAGTGGGGCTGCAGGAAGGAAGGAAGGAAGGTAGGGAGGTCACAGGGGTGTGGCCTTAAAGGGGACATTGGCCTCCTTGGGCCTGCCCCCTTCTGCCTCCATCTCAAAGGGTGAGCCATTTCCTTGCCCAACCCTCTCCTCCAAGACCACGTCAGACCCAAATCAAAGAACTGACACTATAGGGAGACTGTGCCAGTTCCCCTGTCTCAGGACAGAACACCATTGGCTGATGTCAGCCAATAGAAGCACCGGCATCTCAGAGGGGCCACTGGAGTCCTCCAGCCAAACCAGTCAAAGTTTCCCGAGAAGGGAAGAGGATGAAAATAGCGCGTGGCAGGAAGATTTGGGAAGTTCCTTTGCCTTTTCTTTCCTGGTAGTGAGATCTTTATTTTCTCTGCCATTTTCTAGAAATAGCATCTTTCAGTTGTATTTATTCACTTTTATAGATGGAAGCATCATGTTAGGCATCATTTTCCAGTCATTTATGAACATAAGGATCAAACTGAATGGCTAATGAAGGAGGGACGTGAGACTGGCCGAGCTCTGTCTGGGATCAGATGTGCTGCTGGCCTCTCGTGTGCTCCTTTTCCTGAAGCCACCTCTTTGCCATTTTACCTCCTGGAGCCCAGAGCCTGGAACTCAGAGTCCGGAGCCCGGGCCCAGAGCCTGGTGGTTGTGGGAGAGTTCATGGCTCTCCCAGCATGGCTGTCTGCATGGTCAACATGCTCTGCTCACAGCCATGACGCTAATGACGTGATTTACAGGTCCTCTCCCAGCTGTGTGTGTATTTGTCTCAGATGCCCACCCAGACTCCCTGCTCACACAATGTTAGTGTCACCTGGGGCTGTCACGGGTGCCTCCCATCCCTCACACACAAGGCCCTGCAGTTGGCCTCTCTGCAATGCCGTTCCTAATGCACACATGTCAGGGGGCTAGCACACACCAGGTGCTCCACTCTCACAGGCAGACTCCCTCATGTCGTTGTAGGTGTGGCCTGCAGTCCCACTGGGCCCCAGAGGTGGGTGGCAGTCCTCATGTTTCTGAGATGATGGCCGTGGGTGTGAAGGTGGGAGAAGAGAACGCTTTGCTCCCGTCACACTGTGTTAGGAGAGAGTCCCACCTCTCCTCAGATCCATGCAGCTCAGGCCAGTCATGGCCCGCTGACCACGGCCTTGCTGGGAACTGGAGGGCACATCCTTGGAAAATGAGAGAAAGAACCAAAATTTGATGCTGGAATCCTGAGGCTGTACATGGCAAGAGGAGAAGCTGGGATCTGAGAGGAGACGCTGCCTAGCCAAGCTCACGCTCATACCAGTCCGGATATGGACCCAGCCCTCAAGCCTGGCAAATGGATGAAGAAAGGAAGGTACACGTATATGTGGGATAGCAGTCAGCCTGCAGGAGGAGAGAGCCCTGCATGTGCCATGGGGGGGACCCCGGGGACATCAAGCCAAGGGGAATGAGCCAAACATGAAAGGACAACACCATCTTCACAGAAGGAAGGCTCCCCCTGCGTCCTGGTCTGTAGGTTCTAGAAAGTTTGCTGTGAGGCGGGTCTTAGGTTAAGTCTTCTTATCCTGAATAGCAACAGTCAATAAAAAGGACAAAAGAGACTTCCGGGAGGGATGGTGGCTCTGGCTGAGACTGTGTGGACGCTGTTGAGCACACACACACACACCTCATACCCTCCGGCTGCAGGTACTGAACACGAAGCTTTCTGACGGCATCTGCACCCTGACAACTCATGCTGCTCTGGCTTTTACCAATCACTGATCGCTGCTCTGCAAGAACCAGGCTGGGATCCTCACAGGCACACCCTGCATCGGGGCTGTAAGAACCATAGCTGCTCATCAACACAACCCAATCCCACTCTGGGGGATCAATTCCAACAGTCCAGGTCGAGAAGTGCTCTTGTCAGTGTGTAGACACCATTTTGAAGGAGCACTGGCAGAAGTGAGCTACTGCTTGCATAAAGAGCCCAGACAGGGCAGGACCGTGGCTGAGGTTGGGCCTGGAATGTCCCCAAGACACCGCGTGGAGGCTTGGCCCCCAGGGAGGCACTGTGAGAGAAGACCTGAGGTAAGGTGAGGGAAGGAGCCTGAGGCCCTGGGGAAGGGCCAGTCCTTTCCTCCCTCTCTGCTTTCCAGTCCCTATCAGGCCCAGAGGTCCCTTTCCTCAATCTCCCACCAGTTACTGCACAGAGCAATAGAGCCACCGTAGGTGAACAGAAATGCGGAAGCTCTAGGCTGGAATCTGCTGCTCTGAAGTTGGATGAATGGGGAGGGCCAGCTGGCCTGCCCAGTGCTCAAGGCTCTGGGGGAGTTAGGAGCTAAATTCTGCTCCTCAGTTCTGCTGATGTTCTTCCTCAACTCCAGTCCCCTCCTTCTAACAGCAGTGGTCACAGTGATACATAAAAGTGTATCTCTTTCACTTGAGGGAGACACATACTGAGGAAATTTTGCTTTTCAGAGACCACAGGGTCTCACCTCCCTGTTGGTCGGGTGCCACTGGGAGGTACAGAGGAAGAATAAGTTGCTGTCCTGAACTTGAAGAACCTCACTTACCACTAAAAATAAATGTCACAAATTAAAAGAGGAGAATAAACTCATTTGATTTACAGCATCAGAACATAAGTTCTTTCAGCTCCTTAACGCCTGAAAGGGGAAGAGTACAAGTCCAGGCTCCCTTGAACATACAAGCTGGGGCCAGACACCCAGTCAAGTGTGTCTTGTTAGTGATGCTTTGAGGACACCGTAGAATTTAATAAGCCTATGAAGACGGGGTCCAGGTGATGAAAACCAAAGAAGAGGGTTTGTTAGCAATGTGCATGTTGGGGGATGATGGTGGGTAGAACCTGAGAATAAGAAATGAATGTGAATTTTATCCTTGACAAAAAATAAAGATGAGAAGCTATTTTAAATAGCTATAGTACAACAGTAAAAAGATCCCCCAAACTCTGCTGGGGCCATTTTAATTTCATGTCAAGCTAAAATGTCCTGTGTGTCAAAAGTAATCATTTTACTGTAAGTCTAATAAAGAAGGAATAAAGTTAAAACAGCAACATTGTAACGCAGAAAAACTAATATAGTAATACTGAGACATTGTAGCACAGTATCATGGAAACATTGCACGATAGGCTCCTGACTGCCAGCTCATCTCCTAGATTAAAAACCCAGTTCAGAGAAATTAGGGCCTAGCTCAAAGCCACAAACCTGCTAAGGATCAGTCAGGCCCTGAGTGGTCATGCCAAAACTCTCACTTATTCTACTGAAGAAAACCTGTCTTAATATTACAAGGAATAAATACTTAGCAATATATTTAATCAAGGAACTGAAACATTTGTAAGCTGAAAACTGCCAGACATACTGTGAGAAATGATAGCAGGGCTAAATAGCTGGTGAGTTATCTGCACTGGTGGTTGGGAAATGTCCTGACATACAGCTGGCAATGCTTCTCAGTGTTTCACAGACAGAGTGCAAGTCTGGCAGTGGGAGGAACAGAGGAAGAGTGAGTTGCTGTCCTGAACTTCCTGGCAGGCTTCGGGGCAGAAACACTCGAGTGTACCCTGAGATCCAAGTGAAAAGGTGTCAGGCACCTTTTCTTGCTGCTACCCAAAGACAGGAACTCACCTGTTTCCAAATAGAAAATGTAACAATCTCCATTCACCAGGCCCTGGCCATGTACCCAGTGTGATCTTGTTGACCCTCAAGAGTGTCAGGGTCACCTTACTCCCTCTGTGTGTGTTGAGAAAGTAGAGTCCAGGTGCCATGATCTAATGCTGGTTCTGTTCAAAGAAATCCCTGACTCAGGGTAGATGGGCTCCGCGATGCGTTTATTCCATGGGTGGCAGTTGTCTGAAAGGGTGATCACGTGGTGTCCCTGAAGAAGGCAGCTTACACAGCTGCTCTGATCAAGTCCCCCCAGGTGACATCCTGGCCTCCTGACCTTCACTCAACACAAGGCTGGGTGTTTTGGGAATTGGAGGAAGTGGACTCAGCTTACAAACCAGTCTGCCCTGAGATACACACAGGACAAAGGTGGCACCAATGTGACTGTCCTTCCCACAATGGACTGGGGATAGGATGGGTCATGTCTAAATGCTCTTACACTGGACTTCATCAAGCCAGGGCCAGGCTAGGGCTCTGGTCTAAGTGGACCCACTGCCACATTAAGGGGCATCTGGAAACTCTCCCCAAGAACCCCTGCCTTAAGAGTGAAGGGTTGAAGTTCCTTTGCCCTTGGAAGTCATATCTGTGCCTGTCTTAGTTACTCTTTTGGTTCCTAAGACAAAAATACCTGACACTCTAAGTTAAAGGAGGAAAGGTTTAGTTATCTCACAGGTTATAAAGGTTTCTGTTCATAATAGGCTGGCTCCAAGGTAGGGTAGCTTGGCAGAGGGGCATCATGAAAGACAAACAGTCCATGGCATGGCAGGCAGGAGGCAGCAAAGGAGTGAAGTAGCAAAGCACCTTCTTTCTGCCCCTTATATTCCATCCATCCTGTCCTTGGGAAGTACCAACCACACCAAGGGTGAGATATAACATTGTGTCTTCAATAGTGGTGTCAGACACCCTCATTCAACCACCTTGAAAATCTCCACCCGTGACTGCTCAAAGTTCGGGGTGGAGTGGGGGAACATCTAGATACAAGGCATAACAATGCCAGAGCTTGCATCTGCACAGGGAGAAGTATAAGGAGCATGGTGTTTCACTGGACCAGCAGAGGGGGATGTACTCCCCACAGGGCAGGGCCATTTTCCTGATCAGTGGAAGTCACAATCACAAACACAGTATGGTGTCTGCCGCCCCAGGCCCTTCCTCTTCATAGCAGGCTCCATGTGCAGCCCAAGCCTGCTGCTCCAGATAGGTCCTGGCAGTGCAGTGTGTGACCAGGCAGAAATCCTTTTCCACACAGAGCTCATGTGTCCTGCATCTCTTGCCCCCGCTCAACACTCCATACTCTAGCCCTGCACTCACTCTCTGTTCTAGGCATTGTCAGTTCCAGCCACCCACAACCATCTCCAGCACCCACTGGCACCCACCCTCCTGCCCACCTGGACTGAGGTCACCACTGCCTGCAGTGTGGTCCTCACTTCCTCCTGCCTCCTTCTCGGGCCTCTGACAAATGCCATGCTTTGGAAAGATCACCAGCCCCTGTGCCTCTGATGTCTAGCTTTCAAGTCTTGCTGAGTGCTGAGTGAGGACCCTGACTGCCAGTCTGGATGGAGCCCAGATGCCCAGCTCACCTAGTGCTGTTCTGTGGGAATCTCCAAGTGTGGGCCCACAGGTGGCATCCCATCTCTGCTCCTTCCAGATCTGCTGGCCCCCACTGGGACCCCTCAGAGGTTTGGACCTGTGCTGGGACCACCAGCACAGTTGGCACTTCCTGGGCTGCACAGCCTTGGCTCTGGAATCACTCCTGAAAGATGCCGTGCTTGTCACCACGAATGTCCACTTGTCCTCCTGCCACCTGGCCATAGGAGCCTGTTTGCATCCCTTGACTGAACTCTTGTGACAGTTCTGCAGAAGACTGAGGCTGGCCCTGCTGGGCCGCCTTCCTGTCTGCATTCCTGGGACAGCTCAGCACAGGAAGCACTTACCACTGCTCCAATGCAAACCCAAATCTCTTGGGAGGGTCCAGCCTCCCTTTCCAATGCCTGGTCACTAAGAGGCTTCACATCCTGGCTGTGAAGCAGGGTGATCATGGCACTACAACTGACCTTCCCAGTAGCCAGTGGGGCATGCAGGGGACACTGTGGAGTCAGGCTGGAGGATGGCACAGCAGGGCCTGGTCACCTGCTGACCCTGCCCCTAACTAGTCTCCCCAAGGTCGATGAGTGCTGAGCAGGCCCTGCGGTGGGCCTGGCATTCCTTAGGTGATTCCTGTCCTCAGCAGCAGAGGCCCAGACCATGTGGACCAGGCAAGGTGAGGTTGTTATGGAGCATAGATCAGACACAGGTTCTGATATGGGAGGGTATTGATTCCAGTCAGAGGAAATATAGTGAAAAAATCCACTTAAGTTTCATAGCACTGTGCATGTACATATGGACACACTAGGGCCAACAGAGTTTCATGCCAAGAAAGGTAGCAGATACATGCAAATACACATGTGAATGTGTGCCCTCTGTGTGTGTCCATGTGTGTGCCTGCATATGAGGGTGTGGGCATGGAGTGTGGCCTCCACATTTCTGGAGCCTGGTCTCTGAGAGAAACTGTGTAGTGTTGTCAGGACACTGCAGGAGTCTCAGCTCCCAGAGACCAGGGCAGCCATATCACACAGGGGAAAGGTAATGACTACACAGAGGCTTTTCTTGTGGATGGGGAGGTCCTGACCCCAGCATCCTGCTCTGCTGCGAACTTGGACCCTGTCCCCTAGCAGTAGGCCTTGGAGAATGGCAGAGTCCTGGTGGGGCTCCCAACTTGGGCAATATTTACACCTCCCCTGGCTGCCCAAGGGTCCAGTGCTCAGGACAGCAGGGGCCTGGCCTGGGCTCTTCAGCTTGCTGTTACCTGTCACAAGCAAAGCTGCTACACACATGGGAAGACAAACACCTTCCAACTCTTTGGGATACTGCCCTGAGGGGGAGCTGCCGGGCTATGTGAGAACCCCATTTAATAGTGAGCGATTCACACTATCTTCTACAGCAGCTGCACAATTTTGCCTCCTCACTAGCACCTGCTGGTTCCTATTTTTTCTTTAACTTCCCTTTTTTAATAGTAGCCCCTGTAAGGGGTGTGAGGTTAACTAATGTAAGGCTGCCACTTGGTATTATTATGTAAGGCAATTCTTCATTCAGAGCAATGCTGAGCACTGTAGCTGGATTGTTCTTCCACAGACTTTTGAATAATGCTGCTATGCTCCAGAAGCGATGTGACACTGACATCTGATTGCATGCCTCAGTCTTGTAAATTACCATGAGAGGACAGCAAGTCCACGGTGCTCACCTTCCTTTGTGTGAGATTTTCTCATCACTAAGAACACCTGTCTGGCTCATTTTTCATGGTTCTTACACACTGCTTGGCTTGTTCTGTTTTAGCTGTGTGGGATTTGGGTGATGGGAGATGCTGTGTGTGTGTGTGTGGAGGGGCTCACGTGTGCACACATGCGTGTGTTTGGGTATGCATGTGCACTACACTTAAGTGACAGCCAAATGGACAAGTGATGGCCAAGTTGGATTCTGAGGGAGTCAACAGGGGGGCAGCCAACCACCATTGGAAGTGTGTGTGACAGCACTGGTTTGCACACCTGTGTGTGTGTACACATGTTTGTGCACCTGGGTCTCTGTGCAAGCATGCATGCTATTGGTAGGAGAAGTCTGATATTCTGGGAATGCAGAGAAGCAGGGCTGAGGCTGGATGAAGACATTTTCCACATCCTGGTGTCCTCCCTGAATTTCCTGTCACTGGAGAGTGAGGGGGCTGATAATGAGGGCCAGAGGACCAGATGTGTTCCAGGACAGTTTCCGGGTCCAGAGGCAAGAAGTCTAGTGTGGTGGGCATGAGCCTTGCTCTCAGCTACTGAGCTGGGCAGACAGGAGATGAAGGTCTGTGCAGGGCTGACAGTGGAGAAGATGCTGGAGGAGGGGACCCAAGGGAAATCCAGGGCTGGGAGGAGGTGAGCGGGGGCAGGGTGAGGTGTCTGCAATGGATTCTGGGTTGCTGCCATTGTTGTCAGGGGCTAGAGGGGATGCACAGGAATGACCCCGGGAGTGACCCAGGAACCCTGATTCATCAGGGTGGCTGAACCCAGCGCAGCCATGGGTCTCTGGTTTAGGATCCAGCTGGGTCAGGAAGGGACTGCAGCTCTCTGCCAGCCCTGCAGTGACCAGGGGACAACCTCAGCTTTGCAGTGTGCTGTGCAGCTAAGTGGGGATGGCTGGATAAGGGCGCAGGCACCCCTGGTTAAGGGGTATGGGGTGCACTTTGACTTCTGGGTCATTAGGATGCAACTTCACTTGTGCTGAAGAACAGCTGTCACGTGCAGCCAGAAGAAGGACAAGGGCAGTGTGGTGGGCGTGGCCCCGGGAGTGGGAAGAGGCATGCATGGGGGATCAGGTGCCATGGTTGGCCTGGGGAGAGAATGAGAACTTAGCCAGACACTGGGGGTGGACTTGGGGGCCAAATGGGTCCCTTTTTGCTTTGCATCCTCAAAGGTACTCACTTAGGGAGAGACCTCAGCAGCAGACAGTTAATTCTGAAGTACATGGGGCTCTAAACACAAACTCTAGACAGACCAGCCTTTGCATGGAGGAAAATATTTCCACCTCCTGGGAAAAAGCCTTGTGAAGAGAGCAAGACAGGAACAAGCTGCTTGTCACTCTGCAGGTCTCCACTGGTTCATTACAAATGCCAGGGCCTGCATGTCTGCTCTCCTGGCCCCCCAGCTGCAGGACTCCCACCTGGCCCTCTCCAGGGACAGAATGGGAGTGCATGGCACTGTCCTTTGAGTAAGCCACTGCTCGGGGCTCACTGTAGGTGGAACTGCCCACTGTGTTTGTGCACGTGGAATCGTTCGGAACACCATGCTTCGCTCAGGCAGTGGCCAGACGCAACTGAGCACAGGGGTTAAGGAAACACAAACTTCCCACAGAGCCAACAGGAAAGCCTGGAGATGGAGCTTCACCTTCATGCCCTCCCTGGCTGTGGGTAGACTGAGTCCCCCTCCTGGACTCTGGCAAAGCAAAGTGTGAAGTGGGGTTGTCCCAAGAGCATGCCCAGGTAACCCAGCACAGCAGAACTCCAGCTCCCCTGCCCGCTGGTGCTTCCCGCCCCAACCCACGCACTGCTGTGCCAGCAGGGAGGGCCCTGTCAGCCGGGGACACAAATAGTCAAAGCTGCTACCTTCTATGTCTCAGTGCTGAAAGAAAGGGAAATTTAAGGTGGTCTAGGGTAAAATAAAGCTGAGTGAAAAATTGTTGGTCAAGATTGTCTAGCTGCCTGATAAAGTACGTGACTTTAAAGAGCCTCTAAGCAAATGAGAACTGTAGGCAGAATAAAGTAGAAAGAAAGCCTTTGTCAGGAAAAAAACAGTTGCCAGGAGCCAAACTTGGGTGTGTTCACCTGAAATCTAGTCTGCTGCTCACAGTGTGGACTCCAGCCCTGACTGGCCCTCAGCTCCAAACCCCAAGGTCAGTGAGGCTAGAAAGCCACGTCTGGGTCCTGGGTCCCAACAGTGCAGGGATATCTGGAGTCTGGAACATCACCAGCTTGCAGAAGTACTGGTAATGGAGGCCCCATATTAGCCAGTACTTGGCTCAGCCTGGGCCCCCATTGCAGATGGGTGCCTCCCCTGAAGTGTCCCTCCTGACCTGCTCTGCAGCACCTAGTGTGGCCTCCTGCAATGCCCAGGGCAATTGTCCTGCTTCCTGTCTCTGCCATCTAGCCTACGTCTTCTTGCACCATCCTGCTGCCATGTCCTTGGGTGCCACCTTCCCCGAGTAACAGTGCTGTGCCCACAGGTGCCTGTGCCCTCACCCAGACAGGTGCTTCTTGAAGTTGGAGGATGACACTGGCAGAGATGACACTGTCCTCTCCCCCTAGGAACTCACACAGGAGCCTAGGATCACTAGCTCCAGTTTGGGGTGTGGAGCCTGTGGGCCAGGACCTGGGGCAGAACTTCTAGCCAGCATGGTATTCAGGAAGCCCTCAGATTTCTGGAGCTTCCAGGCACCTGAAGTGATACATGACTGACACTGGGACTACATTGCCACAAGCAAGGAGCAGCTGGTTGCTTTTTCCCTGGGTGATCTCTCTAGGCCTGTGGTTTTGGAGGAAAAGGCAAAAGGTAGGTCTGGGTCTCCCACCCCACAGCACCTTGTAGAACTTGAACTTCTATCTGATATCACCAGGCTCTGTGGGGTCTGCACCATGACTTGGAGCTAAGATTATAAGATCAAACAAAAAACAAATCAGATCGCAGTGGGTGAGTACATGTGAGATTTGATTCATTTCTCTGCTGTTTCCTTAAGGAAGCAGGAAACTGGGTCCCAAATACCTAGTGTCAGGCGAGGCAGACCATCACATCTCACTTTCAGAAACACCTTTAATGTTGAAGCAATGAACATGTGTAGTTCTAACTGTCTAGAAAAAGTGAGAAAGGGACCAATGGAGAGCTGTGTGAAAGCCATGTCCAGCAAGGTCTGCCAGACTTGCCAGAGATGGAGGAACTATTCGGCCAGGAACATAAGCAGTGAGCCTTTTGGAAAGTCCATTTCTCAATGACAGTGCTCTCTCTGGTCCACATGCCCTCTAAGCCAGGCTAGCGTGACTGAGCGTCACTTATGGACTCAACTTAGCAACATATTTTCATGCTGAACTCTGACTTAAACTTCAGTATCAAAATGCCCACCTCTCCACCTCTCTGCGGTGTTGCTCAATAAACTCCTGGAAAAACCTTTTATTATACAAGCAAATATTGGAAGAGGGACCCTGCCTTGAACTTTCAGAAGCAGCTTTTGTTTTATCATTTTCTAAATGTGTAGTTTTTCCTGACTGTAGTACTTTTGATTCTTACAGTTATTTCCAGTCTTAATACTCATTAGTTGTTGTCCTTGGCATCTGATTTTATTTTTCTTCACTTGTAGATTAACAGATTATGTCTCAGGCAGCAATAGAAGTGATTTAGACCGTGTGAGTGGCCTAGTATAGCTGAGGGCCTCATGAATTACACACGGTGGTGGCAGTTTGTTAAAATACACCTTAAATATTTGACCTTGGACTGTATCCTGTAATTTTTGGAATGTCACATGAATCTAGCTATAGTTGCATTAGGTGTATCCTCCAATCCAGAAGCTCCTTCTTTTAGCCAGTGATGACAGCCTGAAGTGTCTTGTTTTTAAGGTCTGGAGACAATGCAGTTGGAAGGAAACAGGTTTCAGAAAAGTTCAGATTGATCTGATTCCAACCACTAATAACAGAGGCCAGAGGCTGACCTTGGAGGCTTCTCCTCTCACAGGTATTCCAGAAAGTCCCACAGGATGCAGGGGCAGAAGTGTGTGTCCCCCTGCCAGCTGTACCTAACACAGTGGCTGCCTCTTCACACAGCGGCAGTCAGTCGGGGCTGAGTCCTCCGTACTAGAGATTCTCTTTGAAACACACTTGTGCAAATGCTCAGTGACAGTTTGAGATGTGCAAGGGTCTTGCACATTAAAAGCCAGCTGCTGCCACCTCCATCACGCCAGTCCTGGTGATGTGGGTAGACACCTGCTTGCCGACCTCTACTGTGAATATTTTTGCTTTTTTTTGACATTTTGGCACAATATCCCCAGTGTAATGAGGTTGGATTGACAGCTGTGACCAAAAGCATCTTAGACCTAGCGTTCCTGTGGAATGATCCTGTCTGACGGTACCTGAAGATGCTTCACTCTGTCACTCTGTCAGCTGACTCTGACAAATGAACTCCTCATCCTTCAAACCCGCCCCTTTACCCCTTCAAAGAACACTGTGAACACAACACAATGTCTGTTCACGCTGTGGGGCACAGGCATCCTGTTGTCCCTAGCAATCTTTATTTACCAACAGGCACAGGGCCCTGTAGCGGCTGGAGCAAGGGGTACAGGGCCATGCTGGCCACAAAGACCAGGTTTTATTCCCAGGCACAGAGAGAGGATGTAACCACCTGCCTGCAAGAGGTTATTGACTTGACAGGGTGACAAAGAGTGTGCCTCAGTAGAACATCCCACAAAGCCATTTGCACACCAGCTGATGTGGACAATCTGGAGGCATCGCATTTGTCTAGAGTCAGTCCCAGAGGTATGTGCAGGGTGGGAGGAGCCCTGTGGGGAGGACTTCCTTCCCTTGGACTCTGGTGGCCTTGCCTATGCACCATATGCCTGTCCAGCTAGCAGAATCCACACTGGATGCTAAGCCATTGCAAACAGAGGGCCTATCGGGACGTCCGGTGTGATGACCTGAGGGTTCCTAATTAATTAGTGAGACGGCGGGGATTCAGAACATCACTCACAGGAGGAATCTCTCTCCATTTTCTTTAATAGTAACAGCTCAAGAGGTAAAGCTTACGAAAACAAATCCAGGGCAGCTCTTCTACGTCAATGCTAACTAAAGATGGAAGGAATTAATTACTCCTGATCTGTGAACTGAGTGTTAAAGTTTTCACCAAGCAGAAAAGTTCTTTGGCTTAGCCGGCTCAGCTGGAGCCTCACACACCCCAGCTCACTCCTTGGTCAGAGCTGCAGCTGGCCCCAGGCCTGGAGATGGCCTTCGTTCCTCCACAGTCCCTCCTGTGCCTCACAAAGCTGTACGTAGTGGAGAACACTACTGTACATCCAAATAAAGTGAGGATGCCTTCACTTCAACTCTCATTCTAAAGGAATGACTAGCAGAGGTCATTTCTGGGCCTGGGGTGTGGCTCTTTGGCCCAGCAGTGTGCTACCATCCTGGGGTCCATCCCTGGCACCAAAGAGACAAACAGGAAAACAACAGCCACAAACAGCAGCCATTTGATGGTTGAGGGAGTGAATGAGCGGCCGTCCTCCGGGGAGAGAGGATGTGTGTGCAGGTGAAGCAAGTGAGCAATCAATGTAATTTGTTGTTAATTAGTAAATTTTCCTGGGCACTGACAAACTAACTGTACATGTTTGCGGGGTGCAAAGTGGTGGTGTGACCTGTGTGCAGAACGTGGCGTGACTGAGTGAGGCCACTGACAAGCCCCGCACCTCTCGCTGGACATTTTTGGAAGGAGGTCTGGGATTGCTCATCAAACATGGCCTCCTCCATCCTGCGCTGTGACTGGGTGCCGGCCAGGGTGCAGTGCACTCCTCTCTCTACCTTTGTGCACCACCGAAATTTTCCATCATAAAAAGTTTAAAAATAGCTTTCTTCCCTTTTCCCTTCCTTGAACATCACGAAGGCTCTGCTCTCAGGCAGGCGGAGCGGAGGGTGGGAGCGGCAGGCATCTAATCAGTGCGGTCGGGTCCCTTTGCCCCCCGCCAGGCCAAGCCTCACATCCCACAGGCCTGGCACCTGTGGTTCATCTCCACAGACAGAGCACCCGGAAACACAGCTCGCCACTCGTCAGGAAATGTCCAGTCCTCCCCACAACCCACAGCCCTGGCAGCTTGGCAACTGGACTCTGCAGACCCTGCCCGGGCACCAACGCTGCCCAGCGATGGCTCTTCAGCAGGAAAAGTTGGCTCGCTCGGTTTGTTTTGAGGTTGTTACCCCAGGGCTGCAGGTCTGCGCCACAGCCCCCTTCCAGGTGGGCTGGACCCGAACGCGCCGCCAGCGGCAGGAAGGCTCCCAGACACAGTGGCGCGTGCCTCACGGCCCGATTCTCCCAGGAAAAGGAGCCAGCACCCCTACGTCCCCCAAATCAGCCAATCCCCCCAGCATCTGCCACGCTGAACACCGGTCTGGCTGGGAAGAGGCGGGCGCCCAGTCCCAAGACTCAGAGAGGCGCATCTGTCGCTGCAGAAGGCTGCGCGCCTCAAGTCTGAGCCCAGTGCCCAGGCTGCTGCATGCTCGGGGACCCCAGGAAATTAGAGCGACCGGTAGATCCTTTCCTGGATCTCTGAAGGCTCCCCAGGGCCCACGCAGTGGCGTTTCCGGAGGTGCGCAACTCAGAGCCCCTTTCTTGGGAGAAGGAGCTCCAACTCCGCGGCGACACACAGAGAGAGCCTGGAAAGGAGCGAGGCTGGACCAGGAGCTCCGTGCACCTCGGCTCGCTCCCGTCGCGCTGCTCCCATCCCGGCTCCGGCTGCAGGCACTCGCCTAGCGAAGCGGCGGACAGCTCTCGGCTCCGGCGGCCGGGCTCCGAGTCCTGGCCTGTGTCCCGCGGCTGCCAGGATCCCCAACCCCGCGCGCTCGCATCGTCTCCCGGACCCCTCTGCTCGGGAATCCAGGTCCTCTCCCTCTCTGTGCTCTGTGCCTGGGATCTCCAGGTTACGGGTCCCCCAGGGTCACGCGGGAACCTGAGTCCCGAACCCTGGCGTGCACCCCAGCCCGCTGCGCTGCTAGACCCTGGGACCGAGGGCAGCCAGGCCCCCTGCACCTCCCCACCGGCTCGGGATCCGCGCGGGCCGTACCCCACGGCGGCAACCAGCGGACGCTCCGGGCTCCCGAAGCGGAGATGGGATGCCTCTTGCGTCCCCCGCGCCCCTAGCGCCCGAAACCTCAGCCGACCCCAGGAAACGGGACTCACCTCCGGGACAAGGTGACCCGCGCCCAGGCGGCCCCGCGTCTCTGGGGCGGGCGAGCGTGTGGGGCGGTGTGGGGCGCGGCGCAGCGCCCGCCTCCTCTGGCTCCCGGTGCTCGGGTCCCTCTCCTGTCCCTCTCCGGCACCCCCTCCCCCGTCCCTTTCCTGTTCCTCCTCCCCCTGCTGTCCCTCCTCCTGTCGCTCCTCCTCCTCCTCCCCCACGCGCCCCGCCCAGTGCCCAGATCGCCCAGCGTGAACTGGAGCCCAGGAGCCGGGCGGGCGGGTCGAGTTCTCCGAGCCCCGGGAGGGGCTGGGGGCGGTCGGGTCGGTGGGAGTGATCCGGGCGCGGGGGCCGGGGCACCAGCTCCAGGCTGAGGCTGGAGACGCGCGCTCTGGAGGAAAGACAAGAGAGAGGAGGAGGATGAAGACGAGGAGGAGATGGAGGAAGAAGATCGGGAGGGGCCGGGAGAGGAGGCAGCCTGGCCGCCAACTTCACCCTGGCCGAGGGTCGCGTCAGGGACCGGGCAGCATGAGGCCGAGCGAGGAGGACGGGAATTCGTAGCGACTCCGGGAAGCAAGGGCTCCTCTCGGTCCTAAAGGCCGCTCCACGCTCGGTTCTCGCTGTGGTTCTGAAGGACTTGTCTCTAGGTCTGACGAGGGTCCAAGTCTCAACCTGCTCTGCTGCGACCCGGGCGACAGCTAGCGGGAGGCGCAGAAGGACCCGGGCGGTGGAGGGTGACAGAAGAAGTTAGTGGAGCCCAGGGGCACCAATCAGGACAATCGCATTTTTAGTGCTGTCGGAGAGGAGTGTCTACATTTGGAGTTTGTTAGGGAGCCCTAAAGGGGTCAAAATTATTTATGGAAAACGCCCTGCACTCCACTTTCAATTTCAAGGGCCTGGGGCCTCAGTCTTGCGCCCTGGTAGGTGGTTAAATTGGGACCACAGGGAGCGATGACTGCGGTCCCCCTGTGCAGTCTCCCCCTTGAAGAGAACCCGAGAGTTCGACCGCTGTAGGAACGTCTGACGCCGGTCCAGGTCTACTCGGTGGCCTCCAGGGCCAGAACAGGGTGGGACTTCAGGTTCTTGCTCTGAGACCCTCAGCAGCCCTGAGAGCATTGCCATCAGGAGGGGGCGCCGGTGAGCAGGTCAGGGCAGCGGGCTCTTCTCAGGTCTTTGCTGGATGATGCACAGGTTCCCTTTTCCTACCTGTGGAATACCCATCGCCACCCCTGCAAGCTCAACACCTGGCGTTCTCCTCCCCACCTGCTGCAGGTCTGTGGCCTTGGATCCTCTGGGGGCCCATGGCCATCGGCCCTCCAGCAGTAAGTTTTCATGGGAGGAATATGTCACATTGCCTTAGCAGGCTGCTCACTCACCATTCTGGGGTCCTTTCCAGGACGGAGCAGCTCACCTTCAGGGCAGGGCGGAGCTGACTCTGGAGACCCAACCCAGAAGGAGGCAGCAGGAGCACTGTGCACCTGATGAGGGAGAGCTGAGGTTTGAGGAGCCCACTGAGAGTCCCGTTGCCACCCGGCGAGCCGCTCCCCTCCTCTGGTCTGGCTCTTTCTGCTCCGCCCTTGGAGTTGGTCAGAACACATGCCACATTATACCTTTGCCTTTAGTGTATTTTGTGACTGAATCTGGACTTGTCTTGATAGAGCAGGCAGGCCTCTGTGGAGCAGAACACAACACCAGGCCCTAGAGCTCTACTGAGTCTCTACTCTCCCCCCAAAATAGGCGAGGGTCACGGGATGTGAGGGAGGGAATGCCTTTCAACTCGCTCCGGCATCCAGCTCCCGGGGATGCACCCATGTCAGGTGCTTGGACAGTTCTCTGGTGGGGGCCTTGGGCCTCTTCCCCAGGCCCTTGCAGAGACTGTGCAGAGCACTGAGATATGGATAGATAGATATCTTTAAGTAGATTGCATTTCCTGAAAGCGTTTGTGAGTCTGAGTTCTTTTAGTTCTCTGAATCTGCAGTGCCCAATTTAGTGCTCGAGCCCTCGCGTTTTATTTTTGGTGGCGTGTAAGGTCTGGCTTCTCCCTCGTGGCTGTGAGTGCTCTGTCTTGGCACCTCCTAGGGGAATGCCTGCTGTTGGAGGGTGATTAAGAAGACCAGGGAATCATGGAGTCAGGAAAGGGGTGTCCATCAACGAGAGAGCAATCTAAAAGAAAAATGAAAAAAGTGTGACAAAGTTTTAAACTTGAAATGATTATTTCACCAATGTCCTCATTTAGCTTCGAGGTAGAGATTGCCTTTTCTTGACAGGATGCTTCCCATACACACACGTTGGTGTCTCTGTGACCCATGTGGGCCTCATGTCATTGCAAACAACATCTCAAAGTTGAACAGCAGGCTGGCACCTGATTCAGGAAGGACTCCTGGTGTCCAGGTGATACAGAAGGTACCAGGATGCATGGCCAGCATCTCTGTTGTTCTTATACACTAACATTCAGTTGTACCTGGAATTCAGTTATCATTTTGCTGTGTTGTAGCACTGAAATAAATGGCTTTAAGAAAGTCAGTGAAGAGCTGTCATGTATCAGGCAGCAACAGAACGCAGAAGAAATTGCTAAAGCCCCTGGAAATTGGTAACCTTCTCAACAGTGCTTATCTCTTAAGAGATTACAGAACTCTCAGTGCAGAGAGAGGTTACAGGGCCAATTCCTGTGCTTTGAGGAGCTGTCACTCAGGCGCCCAGAGAGCTGTCAGGCCTTTGGCCAACTTTCAGGAGATTGGTGATGTGATAAGAGAAAACACAGATTGAAGAGTTTTTCAAATAGGAACTATTCCTCAATATGTCTTGAACTGAAATCCTTCAGAGCGAGGTCCTGTACAAGCCCCAAGCTGCTGTGCGTGGTGTTCGAGTAGGTAGCGTCAGAGCCCAGGTTTAGATTGTGAGTCTCAGAGGCTCGGCTGCCCATGTTGATTATGGTGATGAAAGTAAAAAATACCAGTACGTATTTTAAAGCTATGCAGTTTATCTCACTTTTTCTTTTTCTCCTCCACATTGTCACTCAACAATTTGGTAAGATCCAAGAATCAAAAGACTTCTTTGTAAAACTTGCTACCTGGTGAGTTAAGATTAGAAGAGGCTACAAGGCCTGATAGAGGAGGTGCTGAGAAAAACATGAATTGCTATGAGAAATAAAGGGGAACAAATTCAGAGTCTTAAGAAAATGCCAACTTGAGTCGGCACAGGTGCAGCTGAATGTCAGAGTGTTCAAGTCCCATGGGACATGGCAACTCCTTGTCCATCCCCAGCGGGTGTAGAAGGTGTGGTTCTGCAGGCTGAGTCATAGAACCCTGGGTCTAGCCTGCTGACTCCACATCTGCTGTCTTGTCTCCATATCCACGACATCTGCTTGGAAAGCACTGAAAGAGAGAGAAGAAAAACATGTCTCCTCTACACATATGGTGCCAGTGTATCAGCAGGTGTCATTGGAGACTCCACACAGAAGCCAGTGGCTTTCAGTGAGCAGGCTGCGCCTGTTCTGTGCTTGGTACCTAGCTGTTGGACCTGGCTCACACATGAGGCTTCTGGCCACTGTGCTGTGGGGTCTCCTCCTCTGGAGTCTCAGGACTCCTTGAGCTGAAAGTGCAGCTGTAGGAGATGTGGAGATCAGCTTTACTTTTGATGAGTGACCCTGTGAAGCCAGGACAAAGGATGATGGGAATTTACCACCATGGCTTCCATGTGGCAGTGAAGTAAGTTTCTCATAAACTCCTGGCTGGATCTTCTCTGAGCTCTGTGGGCCTGAAACAAAGGCCTCGAAGAAAGGCAGAGGAGGCTCCTGGTGTCTAGTTAGTGTGGGAGGTACCAGCGCACAGGGCTAGCTCCTCCGCTTCAGTGAGGCGTTGAAGCCCAGTTGTTCTTTGGGGCTGACCCTAGGGACTGAAACTGCTCAACCATGGCCTGTGCACCTCCTGTCTGTGCCCAGCAAGGGATGCAGATTGGTTTAGTCCTGTCCTGTCCTGCTCCCTGGGGCCAGCATGAACACAGCATCCTGTCAGGAGCAGGCTACACCTCAACAGGAATGTTGGAAGCTCTGGCCTTAAGCTAAGTGAGCCAGGGCCAGAAGCAAGCACCTGCCATTTCCCTGACTCTGTCTGTGAGGAAACAGCCCAACTCTGCTGTCTGGTTGTGTGTGGCAGAGGCAGGGGATGTGTTTTTCTGATTAGAGTCAGTGGGGATTACTCTTAAAGATGGTAGGCCAGCCAGGACTGCTGGGTGCTTTGCTCAGAAGAAGAAGAAACTGAATGGTCACACTGGATTCTGCGCATAAGCAGGCATGCTGCTGAGGGTCCTTGCAGGGAGGACCTTGGGAGCCTGGGTCCTCTCTTCTGTCCAGGTTCTTCCAATTTCAGGGAGCAGAGGTGCATGGGGTGGGCACTGTCCTGTCATCACCAGTGTCCTGGTCCCCTTGACCGGTTCCTGACTGCTCTCTGGCCACGTGCCCCTCCCTGGTGACAGCTGACCTGTAGATCCTGCTGCTGCTCCCAGGAGACTTTGATATCTTTTGAGAAGCAAGCAGGCATGGGCTCTCTGTCCCACTTCAATCCAGTCCTTCGGGCCCAGAGCCTGAGAGATGCCGGAGCATGACTGGGTCAGTGGGGATCAGAGCAGGGTCCTGTGGGAAGGACCTTGAGTTGGGTTGAACTCCAGCTCATCTGTTATCTATCTATCTGGTAGACACTCAGCAAAGTCCTTAGGAATATGTTTTCTCCATCAGTTGCATGCCCTCAGTGTGGAGGGTGCATCCAGCTCCAAGTGAGTAGTGGGACTGTAGTTGTCTAGGCTCAGGGTACAAAGTCCTGGCCTGGAAATGGCCAAGGTCTGTGGTCCCTACAAACCCAATCGGAGCCAATAACAGCCTGCTTGCTCCCTGTTCTCGGTGTCCTGTACCTGTCCCCTGTCGAGCAGGTTCCTTAGCCTGAGCTCATAGTTCCCTGGTTCTTAATTGGATAAGTGCTGTCATCCCTTGGGAGGCAGAGGCACTGAAATACCCAGAGTGTGAGTGACAGGTGACACCTATCCAGTGCTCTTTTCCTGAGGTCAGAGCAGGAAGCACAGGGAGGGGGAATGGGGTGCACAGCAGGGGAAGAGGAGCCCGTGTGTGGAGAAAGCTGTGTACTGGGGACCACCACGGAGTTCACTGTCCCCTAGGGACATGGCTGTTTGGCTCAGGCAGGACCTGAGTGTGGCATGTAGGTTCTCGCTGGCATGGCAGAGACATCTAACCAGATATCTAACCTAGTCGTGTGTCCTGGGCATTGTGCTCACTTCCTGTTCTACTCCAAGCACCTTAGTGATCTGCATGCTGGGCCTCTGGGTTACAGTACTGGCTTGGCACATATCAGGTCCTGGGTTCAACCCTCAGAACCACAAAAACAAAAGACCAAAGCTATATTCTGCTTCAAGGCTTTAGGAGGAGGTTGATCTTTTTCAGAAGGTGTCTGGGTATGACAATTGGGCTACAAGGCACTCAGTGTCCCTTTCAGATAATCTGATCAGCCTGAGGGAGGGAGTACTGTGCATGCTTCCAGCCGGGACATCCTGGGCCTCCACCACCAAAAGGCCTTCCCGATACAGCAGCAGCAGTCGGTAGGGACAGCCACGTTCCTGTGTGCCCCGCTGTGCCCGAACACCAGAGACCTCTCTCTGTGGTTGCCTCAGAGCCCAAGAACCCATTGCTTTCTGACTCTTTGTAAGATCCAGACACCCACCCGCTCATTGCGTGGCAGATCCTTCCTTCTGAATTCTACCCAGTGAACGATTCTGTGACCCGGTTAATTACTCTCAGTGTACACTCGTTATTACAACAGAATGCGCTGCCATAACCACCGGTTATCATCAAGAAAATCTCACTTCAGCCAAGAGCTGGAAAATGTAATTGTTCCTAGGACTTTTGGAGAGAACAGGAGAAAAAACAACCAAACAGAAAAAGCTAATCTTCACAAAACCTTACTCTCAGGATGGGCTGTGAGGCAAGAATTTGCTGCTTGTACTCTAACATACCAGCATCAAAAATAGGTGCAGACATCTACTCTGGCCTCCACCCTGGGGGCGATGGGCAGTGGCCTTGTCACTCAGTGACACAGGCCCATGATGCTCTGCCTATGTAGAGCAACACGAGCCCTGGCAACTAACCTGGTGAACACGGAGAGGCTGGGTTCTCAAACATGATCACCTAGAGCATCGAGAGCAGCTAGCGTGGACTCTGGCAAGTTCAGAAGGCCCAAGCACTCATTTTTGGTTCAAGAAAGTGTATTTTTTGCTGCATTGTTTTATTCTGTTGTAGAAATGTTCTATTGCAAAAATAACCACTGTCTTTTTTTTTGCAGGATGTGGAACCAGAGGAGAAAAGCACAAAGGTAAGCAGTTTTGTATCAGCGAGTCCAGCTGAGCCCTCACCTGAGTGGCTGCTTCTCAACACCACACCAGGGCAGGAGACACTCCAAGGCCCCTGACTGTGCCCTTGGTGGCAGCCAGAGCCTGTTCTTCGGGGTCTCTGGGGCATGGCTGGCCAGATGTCAGTGCCCAGACCTCCCGAGAGTTATCCCCTTCCCCCCATAGATGACAAGGAGAGCCCGTCCATTCTGAAAGTGCAGGACAAGGGCAATCCAGGCAGCAGCAGACAATGTGCCTTTGTTCAAAGATGAGTGGAAACTCAAGATAAATCAGAGCACCATTTCCAGCCCAGGTCCAGGTCCAGTGTGAGATGCACTGAGTGTGGTCCTGCCCACAGCCACAGAAAGGGCAGCCAGCCGCACAGTGGGACCCAGAACTGGAGAGCTGCAGAGGCCTCATGCCAGGCCTCCTCCAGGTGTCTCTCAGCCCTCTCTCTTTGCCTGTGCCCCAACTGGGGCAGGGTTAACTGATGTCTGTGCCAGCAGATGGTGGGGGCAAGAGCAGCTACAGATGTGGTATTGACAGGTGAGGAGCAGAGAAGCATGGCCTGCAGGGGAAGGAGGGGGTGTCTGGGACAACTTGGCTGGGGGCAGAGCCAGCATTCTGCCAGTGTATGCCTTGTCCACAGTGATGCATAGGACTGTGCTTTTAGGGGTTCCTATGGATTCTGAACTCTGAGGAAATGGGGTGTATAGAGAGCAGGTTGTGTGGGGTGAGGCTGGAGCAGGTTTCAGGTCTGGGTCTCCCCCAGGCCATAATGCACCTGTGACTAGAAAGGCATAAGAATTAGGTTTGTGAGATTTGAGATAGCAGAGCTGTGCATCAGTCAGGACAGATGACAAGTCCAGGAGCTGGTGCCATGCTGTCACCAGGGAGTCATTGAACAGGTGACCATGTGCAGCAGGGACAGCACCGGATCAGAGGTGGGCTGTCCTAGATTCCCACACTTCTGTGTACTCCTCTCTTACTGCTTCCTGAGGGCCCAGGAAAGAGCCTCATCTCTACAACAGGAGCAAAGCAGGGAGAGGCAGGGAGGGGAGAAATGAGAGTCAGAGCGGGAGGGCTGCCCCTTGAAGCTGGGCTACTGGGACAGGATGTTAGGAGCCTAAGATCTCAGAGATCTCAGAGAGTGAAGGGCAGTACCTCCTGCCTCTGGTGCAGGCCCGGGAGGTGGTGACTGCTCCTTTGCCAGCCTTCGTATCTGCCAAGGAGAAGCTAATCTCCAGATGTCTCCGGCAAGCATGGCTGGTGGCGGCAGGGTGTTCTGCTCACCTGGCTGCTGGGCCAGAAGCTGGGAGAAATATGAACAGTATGGGCTGCACATCGGGGTGTTGGGGTGTCGCTTGGGCCGATGCATGGACTCAGAGTGAATTCTGATCCAGGGGCAGCATGTGGGGTCTCTCTAGGTCGTGGGAGCACCACCTTCCTGCCCTTGAAGGTTCACTTCTGTACTGACTGTATGGGACAGCACCATTGCCGCTGGGCACTCTAGGGATCGGGAGTCAAGAGAAGCTGTCATCCTCATGTCCCACGGCTGGGTGGGGCTGGGTCATAGGGTACAGAGGCTCAAGTGTGCTTGCCAGGCCTGATCTGTCACATCCTCCTGTGGTCTTCAGTCCCAAATCCTAGTCAGCAGGAGCACTCAGGACATGGTCCTTGCCAGTGATGACAGTCACTTCTGCAGGGATCTGCCTGGCCTTGGGTGGCCTTGTAGGGGACTGGCTCTTCCTGCAGGTTCCAGGCGCCCTCCTTGTCAGGCTGCTCTGCTCTGTGTCTAGCAAGAGTCCCCCCCTTTTTTGCTAAGTTGTTCATTCTGCTTCTAGAGTAAGAAACAGCTTCCTCACGCTGGGTAGTTTATAAACTGCTCCATTACTGGCTGGCGAGGTTTCCCCTTTGACTAAGTATTTTAATTCTGTTATCCTTTTTCAAAATCCACTTTCCAGCCTTATCATTCTCACCAACATAAGTGTGGACCAGCTCCCGGGGCAGGCAACCACAGGTCTTATCTCTTTATACATTTTTATTATTTTGCAGGAGTAGGGATTGAACTAAAGGAGTGCTAAACCCCAGTCTCAGCTCATTAAAACAATTTTTTAAAAAGGTGAAACAGAGTCACACTAAATTTCCTGGGCTGGCCTTGAACTTGGAATCCTGCTGTTTCAGCCTCTCAGGTGTCTGGGGCCTCAGACTTGTGCACTCTGCCAGCCTCTCTCTCCTGGCTGCAGGGATGGAGCTCTTAGGGAGTAGAGGAAGCCAGTCCAGCTGGGTCTTAGGTACCTGATCAGTGGCAGGACCATGGCAGTCTGATCTGCTCTATGGAATCTGTGTCCCTTTCCTGAAGTGTCCATGGCTGTCCCTCCACATACTCCCTAAGAACATGGCCAGATTGATGGGCCTCCTGGCCAGGCCCGCAGCTTTTATCCGATGGTGGACAGTGTTGGGTGGGGGACAGCTTGGGACATGGTTTTCTTTGCCCTCTGCTGGGCAGGGCATGCTGCCCTCCCCGAGCTGCTCCCTGCTGTCCCTCCCCTCTCCCTGCCCTGCAGGTCCACAGGCTTTGCCAGTGGACAGCAAGGGTGGCTTTGCCCTGGGTCTTGTGACAGCAAGAGTGATGTAATTTACTCTGCCTTTGGCTGTGTCACTGGCCATACCTCACAATTAGAGAATTTTCCCAGGGAGAGAGGAGTGTCAGAAATTTACTACACCAAGCCACTCCTTGGATGCCTGCACATGAAAGAAAAGGACAGAACACTTAGGGAAATTAGAAGCCATTTAGAAAATAAATCCCCAGGGACAGTTTTGAATTTTAATCAGTGAGGACCACAGCTATTTCTCTCCTACACTCTCCTGTGCCTTCTCTCTGCCCACCAGCCCACTTCACCTCTCCTGGGTGGACAGGTGGTCCGTCTGGCTGTGGGTGGCAGGGAGCCAGGCAGTCACGACATCCACATATGCCTTCAGACTCTGCGGAAAACACCTGCCCTCAGATTTCCAGGCACAAGAGGCTCCGATCCCTCCACAAACATTTAGTAAGTGCAAGATGTCAACTTAGATGCTACAGGAGGATAAAGCGATGATTAAAAGGCAGCCTCTGTCTGGCAGAGGCTCGCAACCTAAAAGTGGGAGATTAAAAGAAGCACTTTCAAAGCCCAGTCACACGGGCTGTGACCTGCTGAGCAGTATGAGTCTGAGGTGAACTCCGGGAGGGGTGCACAGAGGCCTTCCCTCCCCTGTGAGGATGGGTCTTCTCTCTGCAGTCAGCTGTTGCCAGGCAACAAGAAGGAGCCCCTGGGATCAGGTCCCTTGTTTCCCTAAGAACTTTGTCCTTAAGTGTTTGATCTAGAAACCTTAAGACTGCGCATCCCGAGTGAATGTGGCTGAGGGTCCAGCACCTCAAGGCTCTGGGTTCCATCCCAGCGCCATAAAAACAAGACAGATGACTTTGCATCCTTGAGATATTGGACTTTGATATAATTTCATTTGACTCTGTGTTCTATTTAAGTAGTTTTGGAAATAAAGCCTCTTCCTGGAAAGAAAGTTCTGTTTGGTAACTTCCTGAATAGAGAGTGTATGGATCCTAATGAAGAGGCTCACCTTGGTGTTTAGACTGGGGCAGGTGGTTCCTTAGCTGTCGTGGCTGGAACAGGAGCGACACTTGTGGCATTTCAGCCTTGAGCTGGACACTCTGGAGACCTTCCCGGACCTGTGGTTTCCCAGCAGTTATCGCCTTAAATAAGGTCCTGTGTTCTTCCCAGGGCCTATCTACTGGGTGTTTAGTAAGATGGATACTTTTCATGATTATCTATAATCAGTTTCCTGATTTTAATTTCTAACAGGATGTAGCACCACTATATTGCATTATTCAGAATGAATCACTTGAGTCACTAATTCATATTCCTTAGGCATCTTCCTCTTTGCAAAAAAATTTTAGCTTGTTTCATTGAACTATGCTTACCAGATGAATTATATTATTAATCATGCAACATCATTTTATTAAATAAAATTAGTAGCTAATTTGGGGGGACTGGGGAGCTTTGAGCCCTGACTCCCCACTGGCTATGGCTGTGGCCTGCTCTTCTTCCCTCCTCCCTCTATGACTTTCTCTTTGCACTCTCTGGAACTCTTTTCTTTGAATTAATTCAAACTTGCTTCTCAGCCTGCCTTGGATTAATACCAAGAGATGAAGGCAATACCCTCCCTGTCCCTGTGTTCAGGGTCCCAGAACCAAGCAAAGTGAACACAGTGGTGAACATAACAGGGAGCCGGATCCTCCTAGAACCAGAGCGCTGACTGCAGATTCACGCCCTACACCTACTGTCCCAGCCTCCGCTCTGCGCCGCCCCCAGTACCAGCTCCCCAGAAGTCACCTTAGCAGCCACTGAACCCACCCGGGCCTCATAATGGGACCAGATGGCCCACGACTCAGTCCTTCTGAGCACCACTCCATCTGGGTGTGGTCTGCCTGAGGGTCTTTGTGTGATGTTTCTCAGGACTCAGGCTCCGCAGCATCTCACCTCAGCTGTCTTCCAGTGCAGTTGTATCCAAGGTGTCCCTGAGCACTGGCTGTGAGCTGGGTTCACAGTAGCTGTCTTCACTCTGATGTCGGGGTTGTCTTAGAACAATTACACCAGAAATTCGGGGTATGGGGCTTCACCATCCATTCTTGTTAATTTTCGTATGTGACACTTGTGAGCTTTCAGGGTTGAGAGTCACAGGCATTTGTCACCTTTTATTTTTAACAAATATTTATTGATAGCCTTCCATATGCCAGGCACTTCAAGCACTGGAAATAGAGTATGAGCAAGTCTGACTTGGTCCCTGAGCTCTGGGACACCATGGGAAAGACTGAGTTTGAGAGTTAGGAAGGGACGGACAATGAAGTATGGAAAATGACTTGGGGACAGCATTCATGCCTTGCTGCATGGGCAGAAGAGACCCAGGGGGAGGTTTGGGGCTGAGGCTGAGGGATGAGAAGGCCCAGCCACACAAGTGTCTGGGAGGTGACGCTCCAGGGCAGGGCAGGCAGCCTAGACCGGGAAGCAGGAAGCAGGTATGCAGCAGGACAGCGAGGCACAGTAGCCAGGGCATGGACAGCAGTACAGAGCCACGTGGCCAGGCAGGACAGGGCATCGAGAGGCCTCCACAGAGAGACTGCTGGCTGACCCCCATGGTGGAAGGATCAGCAATGCTCCAAGCCAGGCCAGAGGACATCCAGACAGAATGTGGGGACCCTGGAGGGTCACAGCTGGGTCTGAGCTTGGGATCCAAGTGACAGTCAGGGAGATGAAGACTTGCAGGGACACAAAAGAGCTGAGAAAAGACTCATCATGGGGACACAGGAGCCATGATATAAAGACGTGACAGCCAGCAGCTATGGAGGGCAGTGCTGGGCCCTGGACCTCCTGCCATGTCCCCACCAGATGGTGAAGATTACATGGGACATGGGGCATGAAGGCCATGAGAGGATACGTAGGCAGAGGGGACCTTGCTCTGCCAGGCACCAACATAGCAATTGGCACAGTTGCAGTACTGAGTGGCTTGGAGGGCCTTGGGGAGGACAGCAGAGGGCTGTGCCAGGCAGGGTGGAGAGCAAAGGGCGCCATGGCAGGGAGGCTCCACTGTGGGAAACTTCTCCCTGAGCACTATGCTGCCCCACACACTTGGCACTGCTGCTGAAGTGGGCCAGGGCTGGGGTCCTCTCAGGAAGGATCTCAAGTGGGGCCCAGCATGGGATTCAGATCCATAGACAGAACAGAGACAGCTGGGAAAATCCAGGAGCACGCGCTGGCGAGAAGCAAGATGGAAGATAGCGTGTGTGAGAGAGGGAAAGGAAAGGGCAGAAGCATCTTTGTAAGTGTGAAAGCACATGTATGCATGTGTAATAGCATATACATGCTGTTTGAGAATGGGATGGCATGCTGTGTGTGCATGGGTTTGTAAGAGAGTGTGTATGCAACTGTGTGTTTCTATGGATGTATGTGCAGGTGTCCATGGATCAGGACACAAGTCTGGAGTATATGTGGGGCGGTGGTGGGGCCAAGGGCCAGGGCAGGAGAGATTTCTGGCACCAGGCCCAGGCTGGCTGTGCCTGTCCTGGATGCTGTCGTCACCAACACCTGGCATGGGGTTGAGTCCCCACAGCAGAGGCTGGGCTCAGAGGCAGAGAGACACATTGGTGATTTTCTCCACAAACCCACAGGCCTAAAATCACCTTAAGAAGGTAGAATTGGTGCCAGACTGGACAGAACAAATTCACAGGAGGACAAAGTGGACAGGGCAGTCTTGCTGCCCAGTCTGCTGCCCTGGAGACTGTGTGGGATGCACAGAAGTGCCGAGGGCCTGGGGTGACTCCAAAGGGGATTTGGGTTCACACAGGCATCTGGCTCAACCAGGCAGAATTAGGGCCAGAACCAGGGCATTGCTTGGCAGCAGGACATAGCCAGGGAGAGTGTGAAGTCCTAGGACCAGCAGGAACTTAGCCAGAACTGCAGGTCTGGAGCTGACACACAAGCTTCTCCCAGGAGAGCCGAGAAGGCCTGAGGCATACCCACCCTTACTCACCATGGCAAGGCCTTTGTGGCTGGGAGTAGTGTTAGGAGTTCAAGGGTGATGTTCTTCCCAGCCGATTCCCAGGGTTGCCTTCCTTCCTTACTCTGAGAAATTTGAGCCTCCTGACACTTCCACTGATGAGTCTCTTTACTGAAGTCCATTAAAATTTTCAAACAAAAGTATTTGACAAAAAGCTCTGTCTTGAGTCCATTTTCTGTTGCTATAATAAAATATCTGAGACTGAGTAATTTATAAATAAGTAAAAATAAAAATAGTTTATTTGGATCTTAATTCTAGGGACTAGAAAGTCCAAGAGCACAGTTCTGGCTTAGCCTCACACCTGCCCAGCACTTCTTGTGGCATCAGAACATGGCAGAGATATCATGTGGTGGAGCTGAGCAAACTCATGGGTCAGTCTCTCTTCTTCCTATGAAGCCACCAACACCATCTCAGTCCTTCCTCATGACTTATCTAATTCTTTTCACCTCCCAAACCCCTCACCTCCAACACCACAGACTCTTGTGGACTGAGGTTCTGACATGAGAACTTCTGGGGGACACAGAGAAATCATAGCAAAGCTAATTAACTTAAAAGCACACTGAGGTTTGGGATATCTCTCTGGAAATGTGGTAGGGAAATGTGAAATTGTGCTACTTCCTTTCAGATACTCTTCACACTAGGTGAGCAGAAGGTGACAGGTGGCCGAGAAATGCTGAGCTCCCAGAAGCAGGGCCTGGGGTGGAGTAGCTCAAGCTCTACAAAGCCCATCAGATTTGATGCAATAAACAAGAACAGCAGAAGAGCCAGACCAACTGGACTCACCAGCCCCAAACCCTGTTCTGCATCTAAACACTCCATCCCAGGTATAAGGGTGGCGAACCTTGTGGGGTGGGAGGTCCCTGCTGCAAATCATGTCTGGTGACAGCTAACAGAAAGCACATCTACAACTACGTGTCAAGGAACACAGCCCACTTAAAAAAGGACAGAGGAAGCATTTCCCCAAAGAGGATGTGCGAGGAGGAATAAGCATGTGTCGTCCATGTCACTCATCATGAGGGAAATGCAAATCAACACCCCATACATCAGGAGGCCACTACAACAAAACGGGAGCCTTGTAGAAGACAGCAAGTGTGGGAGTGGGCGTGGGGAACGTGAAGCTGGAACCCGCCTATCTTGTTGGTGAGAAAGCAAAGTGTTGCAGCCACTGTGGAAAACGGTATCAGAAAATTAAAAATAGAACTACTATATGATCCAGAAATCTCACTTCTGGGTAGAGACCCAAAATCATTGAAATCTGGAACTTGAACAGATTTTTGAATGTCCATGTTTATAGCAGAAGTATTCATAATGGACAAAGGGTGGGAGCAACCCACATGTCCACCAGCAAACCAGTGGGTAAACAAACCCTGGTGTAGACATACAATAGAATGCTGCATAGCCATAAGGGAGAGGGAGGAAATCGGACACAACTACAGGACATTATGCCAAGGGAAACAGGTCACAGTGAAAACCCACATGAGGCACACAGTGCAACCAGATTCCTAGAGAGAGGGGGTGGTGTGGTATGGCCAGGGGCTGCATGGTGGAGAGAGGAAGCTGGGATACAGCAGGGACAAAGATTCTACCTGACAGGCTGACATATTCCTGAGATGGATGGTGATGATAACCACACGACTTGTGACTGCACTTAATGTTGCTGAATTGTGCACTTCAGAGTGATTAAAATGGTAAATCTTATGTAGGTTTTAGAACAATAAAAATAGCACAAGAGCTTCAGAATTTCAACATGTGCTAAAATGAGTTCTCAGTGCCTATTTTTTCTTTATTCCTGGAATTGATTTTTTTCCCTTTTGAAATTATAGTTCCTAACCTGTTTCCTCTGGTGCCCTGGATCCGGGCCTTCCTGGTTTTAGGCGCTCAGTCCCCCTGAATCATGAGTGGCTGAGTGTGTGGCCACTGGGCAGTTGTTTTAATTGAGGACCAGGAAAAGTGGAAAAGGTCAGTCCTGGAAGTTCCCTAGATGATTGTCACATGGGAATAAGAGCAGAAGAAGGGGTCCCCTGGCTGTCATGTGACCTCCTAGAGCTGCAGGAGACTTGTGCTGGGATCTTCAGAGCCTCCAGTCAAACCCTCTAGCTCTTACCTTTTCTGATTTCTGACCTCACCTCCATCCGTGAACAGAGGTCAGGGCACCATCCAACCACACTCCACTCAATCCTAGGAACCGTGTCCTTCAAGCCAGAATATTTTCCATTCTTGTTGCCCTCACTTTTGCTAAAGCTAGAGAGACCCTATGAAGCCATAGTCCACAGCCCCCACCCTCAGGTTCCTTGCTGCCTACAGCTCCGTGACAGGAGTCTGACAGTGCAGGAACAGCAGGATATGAGACAGGATTACCATTTCCTTCCTTCAGACCCACCATGTGGAATACTTCTGGTCTTCCTGCTGGAACATGGACCTCAGAAGCTGGCTTGAAGATGGAATGCCTGTTTCTGTGCAGTGTGGGCCCTACTTTTGGGGACTTGAGGCCTTCAGGATATGCACAAAGACTCCTGAGAGCCACTCTCTACCTAAGGACTTCTATCACACTGCAGAGAAGTTCTCAGGGAGAAGCTTCCATCTCCAAACTTGACTTAGTTCACTACAGAGAAGAGATAGGAGCCCTGGAGGGTTTATAGTGGGATCTTTGCTATGTCTGAGCAAGGAAGGCTGTCACAGAGGAGGAAGCCAGGCAGAGTGTCCCTCGAGACGGACCTTCCAATCATTTGAGAAAATAGCCCCTGAAACTGGTACCTGTTGATTTCTTTCCCTGTGCTCAGCTACCCAGAGGCTCAGAAGCTTCTATAGTCATGGTCCAAGGAGGCCAAGGTACTATTTACATTGGTGGCAGACCTTGACATCATCCATGTGATCATGGTTGTTCTGGGCGTGCAGAATACTAGTTGTGGCATCTGGGAGACTTCAGATTTCAAAGGAAGGTGTGAGAAGTGAGGAAGTGTGTCCTGGAAGAACAGTGCACAATTCTGTAAGAGTGAAGCCAAGAATAAAATCAAAAGTGAAAGTCAATATACACAGTGGAGACCCTGGAAATTTGGAGGTGCCAGGTATGTAGAATGTTGAGAAAAGCTACAGACTGTGAGCCGAGGCAGCACAAGAGAGAGGCTGTGTGGTCTACAACCAAGGTTTAGGGCTGAGGCTTCCCAAGCCCCTTAGAGTTCGTGTCTTACTGCATCTTGCCTCAGCTGCTATATGAGGAACTACAGGACTTAATGTTTTCTCTGTTAGATTTTAGTCTTGTTTTGGCTGTTTTTTTCCTAGCCCTCTTTTTCTCTCTTTTGGAATAGGAATGTTCATTGTATGCCATTCTATGTTGGGGTTAAGCAACTTGCTTTTTGAATTTTACAGAGATTCAGAGGTAAGAGTTTGCCTTGCACCTCCTAGGAGTCTTTGACTTGGACTTGAGCAATACAGGAACTGTTAAGACTTTGAGGAAGGGACTAGTGTATTTTTAGTTGTACATAGGACAGTTACGTTATACTAGGTGGAATTATGACCTGGTTGTTGTTTGTGTTTGAGGATTAAACATGGTTTAAGGAGACATGTTTGGAGTTATGTTGACAAGGGGTGGAATGTGATAGCTCAACTTGATGGTCAACTTGACTGCATTAGAAACTCCTTCAGAGGTGATGGGTCATGAGGATGCTGTACCCACTGGTAGCTGAATTCCTTGGAGTGCTTATCTGAGTGTGCGGTGAGGATGTGGGCCAGGTTGTGGAGAGGACCCCTGAGGCTGCCCTTGGAAGGGAATATATATGTCTTGCTGGTCCTTCCCTGTGCTCTGCTTCCTAGCTACCACCATAATGAGTTTGCACAAAGCTAACTCACTATGATGTGAAGAGCAGACCTTAGGGATCTCTCAGCTACAGAGAAAGAGACTCATTGCAGGCAAGAATATGCATTCTTGAGAATTTTTCCAGGTTGAGTAAAATCAAAAGTGAAAAGTCAATATACACAGTGGAAGTTTACCTTCGAGAGTTGCAGTGTGTAAGAATCCACGTGGAAAATGCACCCCTAAACAGCAATTGCCATCCCCAGGGTTTGTCATTTGAAGACAGCTTCATTAAATTCTCTGCAGGAATTTCTTTTTCATTGCACTCAAGAACATACACTCGACACTCTGGTGTGATTCCAAGAGCAGTTTGTGTGTGCTTTTGAGAGTTCTGGTTTCTCTTCACCATCTACCTTGCCCCCTTTCTGAGAAGGCTGCAGAGGTGCTGGGTGGATGAGGCAGGGCTCTCTCAGTCCTGAGGCTGCTTTCTGGGTCCTCAGGGGAGAACTGGACAAGGTGGAGGCTGAGTTGAGACTGAGCTGCCTTCTCTCCCTCCTTCTTCTGCTTTGGGAGGGGCTGAGGTCTGGAGTTCACTCTTCTCTGGGGCTTGAGGACTATGAGCTCTGCAGAATCATGACTGTCAAGTGAAGAATGACACAGAACTTGCACTTGGAGCAGCAGGAGCTGGCAGAGGAGGTCTATCCAAGCCACAGAAGAGGCTTTGCCTGTGGTGGAGAGGATACCCTTTGAGTCTGTCTAATACTCTTGTGATAGAAGATAGTTTATTTAGTTAGCTTCTGAGTCGGCCGTCAGTAGGGGCAGGGCCTAAAAGAGAGGCTCCTGGCTACAACAAAAATGGTACATGCACCCAATTAAGAGCTAGCTCAGGTCAAACACCTAGTAAAGCTGGAAAATGCAAAAGCAAACACAGAAAAGAGGATAAAGTGTTGATAACGATGGGCAGATAAGAACCATAACTCCCAGGAGAGCAACTTTGTAGACAGAATATGCTAAATTAATTGGTCCTCACCCTCTCTACCTCTGGGCTGGAGTTTGAGGACCTTAGAAATGGAAAACAACCATTTTCTTTCAAACTTGCTTTCCTTAAACTCTGTCAGTAGGGTACTTTATTTATTTATTTATTTTTATTGAGACAAGGTCTCGCTTTATAGTTCAGACTGGCCCTAAACTCACTTTGTAGCCCAGGCTAGCCTCGAATTCACAACAATCCTCCTGCTTCTGCCTCTCAAGTGCTAGGATTACAGGCATGAGCCACCATGTCCAGCATTGTGTTATGTGGTACTGGAGATCGAACTCAGGACCTTGTGCTTGCCAGGCAGATGCCGGAACTACTGACCCTGCTTAATTTTTAAAAACTTTACACTATAAAGCCTCCCACACTCTGATCATCCATATAAGACCATAACAAAGAAAGCACTTGGCAACCCACTCAGAATCCCTCCCACCTAGGAACGATCTATCCTCACACTCACCTAATTTCTTTTGTATGCAATTTCCTTCTTTGACTTCAAGAGGTAACAAACTTGTTTTATAAATAATAGCTATTTCAGTGTCACTTTTTGACATGTGAAGTCCCAGGTCACTCAAGTTCCCACAGCTGCTGTGATGGAGAAATGGGCTCTGGAGCACTGGTGCTGATTTGTGATGCTCTCTTCTCTCCAGCCACAAGCTCCTCCTGGAGAGGACGATTCAGGTGTGTGTGTCAAAGGAACAGACAGGGGACCGGCACCTACTGTCCAGCCCAGAAAAGCTGGGGTTTTAGAGGCCATTACGGGGCTGCTGTCTGAAGTGCTATCTTACAGGGCAGGGAAAGAATATCGATTTGGAAGTCACCGGAGAAATGGGGCTGAACGGTGACTGGTGGTAAGGACTTCATCCCTGTCCCCACTGTGGCTGTCTCTGTGAGACCCTGGGTATGCGGTGAGTGTTGAGCATAGCCCTGTCTTGGGGCAAGTTCTCAGCAAATGGCAGCTGTTATTTTTGAACTGCAAATGGTTTCAATAAAAACTGACTGTGGCTCTAATTTCTTCATGGCACAGGGCAGAATTGGTATTTTTGCTGAGTTGAGATACCATTGCTGGGGAAAGCAGAGCTTCATAGGCTGGCAGAAGTAGCTCCTTTGGGACGAGGGAATAAATCTGGGCTCACATGTGGTACGCTGTGAATCTCGTCCTGCTCTTGACGATGTCTGAGGTCTGTCTGGGTGGCATCTCCCCCATCCTCCTTGCCTGCTCCCTCAGCTAGGCTGGTTGAAGAGCATATTCTTACTTCATTCTGTTGCTGCACTTGATCAAGATGTTAAGTGTTAACGAAAATAAAGACAGTTTCAAAGATGAAGAATAAACAGGACAATGGCTCATGGGATCTCTCAGGTGGCCCCTTCAGTTGTGCTTTGGGTAGCCAGTGCCCAGAAGCAGCCTTTTGAGACTGTGCGAGTCGGTGGCCTTGATTCTATGTAGAGCAGACCGGGAGTCAGAGCCTCGTGGTTAGCAGAACAAGCTTCCTGTTATGAAATGAGCTCACCTCCACGGGAGAGCTTCCCTGGGCTCTGAAGTTCTTCCCTCCTCTGAGGATCACACAGCCCGCAGAGAAAGTCAGCTGCTGTGTCTGTCTGTGGGTTTCTGTATCATCCACAGATTTAAGCATCTGAAGATTGACAATATTTTGGGAAAAAAAAGATCTTTTCTGATCATGTACAGGCTTTGTCTTGTCATCATTCCTGAAACAATGAAATAATTTAGTCTGCAGAGGATGTGCCTGGCTTCTGTGCCCCACGACGTCTCTAATATAAAGGACATCCTTGGACACTGATACCAGGGCCTCATCCCCAAGGATGCCAGGGACGACTGTGGTTGTTTATAAAGCTTGCATCCAAAAGCAGTGATCTCATCTGCAGAAGGAAGCCTGGTTCAAAGGGAAGGAAATCCACATGTGCTTCCACCATGAGCAGGAGAGGCTCGATTCAGAGGAGCAAGTGGGTCAGAGGATGAACCAGGTGGTGCTGTTTCCACTGGAGAGCAAGGAGCCAACGACTCCTGATTGGAACCCTGTCTTTGGGGAGGAGCTGTCTCATTCTGGGACAGTGGACTGTGTGATGCATGAGGTACAAAGAGGCTGTCTTAGCTCTGTACATGTGGACTCTACCTTCTGTGACCACCATTTTTGTCTACCCTCTGGCCACTGGCCACCCTTTCAAAGGGGCACCTTGTACAGCCTTTTGGGGCTCTGGGAATACTCTGTAGATGGAATGGGAGCCCTGTGGCCATGCTGTGGACTGTCTTGCTGAAATAGCTGTCAGTTCACCACTGTGTTCCAAATGAACATTGTTCCAGGCAGACAGTGAAGACTGACTGGAAGGACCAGTTGCAATCTGAACATAGCCAGTCACCTCGGCCAGTTTCCCATGAACACCTCAAGGCCTTTCCAATCTGTGTGCTCTGGAGAGGTGGAAACAGACAGTGACCCAAGTGCACTTCCCAGCATAGGGCAGTGGGAGAGCACTGTGATCTGGCCCAACAGGACTGAACTCAAATCTGCTACAGAATTGAAGGAAGAAGCCCCAGTGAGTGGGGAGAAGTGCATGGGGGGCTCCTCCTGCTGCCTGGAGTGAGCATGGGTATCACGGGTTTGTAGGTCTGTCACACCCAAAGCCTCTCCTGGCACTGGGATGAGAGGAACTCTGGCAGGTCCTGCTGGGGGAGATTGGCTGCCCTGATGAGAATATGGGGAGGAACTGGGTCTTTCTTCTAAGAAAAGATGCATGAAATACAGGATATATGGAAATCTAGCTTATTATAATCTATGCAAAGCTTTTTTTCTATAGAAAAAGATGTAGATGAGTTGGAAGTATAATTAGCAGTAGAAGCCTGTGTGTGCCGCATTCGTGTGTGTGTGTGTGTGTGTGTGTGTGTGTGTGTGTGTGTGTGTGTGTGTG